>QLPN01023653.1:0-11612 GCA_003314395.1 Albatrellus ellisii
TAGTGTACTAGAATGATAAGAACTATTCAAGTTCCATCTCTGCACATGACCTGTGCTCTTCAGGTTATGGGCCCTGCCTGGGTCATTTACACTACTCTACTCTCCACTTTTGCTCTCACAACCTTAACTCTCATACTGTCACCAAAACTGGTTCTTGTTCTCACACTACTCCAACCCACACAACCTTCCTCTTCTGTATCCATACCCAAAATCAATGTTGTTTTAGAAAGTTTCACCAATTACCATCAATGGGCCAACATAGTCAAATCAGTGTTGATAATCATGGGAGTGTGGTACACTATCTCCAAACCTCCTATCACTCCTACTATCAGTGTCATGGAAGTACCAGGATCACTTCCCATTGAAACTACCATGAATATGGAAGAAATACAGCTCTGGCATGACAACAATGAAATTGTGAAAGCTGTCATCTCAATGCACTGCAGCTCACAACCTTCCATCATGATTTTGTCAGAAGCAATTTTAGCATGATGTGCATGGGAGCTTTTGAAAACAACTTATGGTTGACAAACTGTGGTAGCCACATTTGTTGAGTTCCAGTTAATGTTCACTTGTGGATTTGACCTTCACTCACCTCTCACTCCACAAATTGACACACTCTACATTGCATGTAACAGACTTGCAGCATCTGGCATGGACATCAATGAACAGCAAATGTGCTTTATCCTCCTCCATGCACTACCTCCATCCTGGAGTTTGTTTTCATCAGCCATGTTAGCATCCTCTGACATTGATGCACTAAGCCTCTCCATTATTCATGGGTGGATCCTTGATGAAGAAGCATGCTCCAAGCCACTGTCCACCCTTTCTGCCTTTCAATCAGGTCCTGCTCTGGGACAAAGGAACAGGTCCTTCTGCACCCACTGCAAATGGAAGAACCACTCTATTGACAACTGTTGGGCTCTGCATGGCATGCCCAATGATGTAAAGGCCCAGTTGGACAAGAAAGGGGACAAAGATAAAGGAGGAGGAGTAGTGGAATCAAAGGCTAGCTTACATACATTGTCCTTATCATCTGCCTCCATATTTGACACCTGCTACTATGATCACTATGATTGGGAGTCCAGCATGTGGATGCTGGACTCTGGCTGCACTGATCACATCACCCTGCACAAAAAAGACTTGTCCAATTATGCAGTCATTGCCACAAAAGTGTTACTGTTGGTGATGGCTCTGCTATCTCCTGCATAGGAAAAGGGACTTGCATACACTGCCATGTCCTCCCCAATGAAATGGATGTCTCACTGTTGTTTTCTGATGTCCTCCATGTCCCAGGAGCATCTGGTTGCTTTCTCTTGGTCAGCAAGCTGGACCACTTGGGTTTCTGGATTACCTATGAAGGAGGCACCTGCATCATCTCAAAAAATGGGCAGACATTCGGCATTGGTGAACTATGCAATGGCATGTACTGGATTGATTTAGTGCTGGTCCCTCTCCTTCATGCCATAGTTGTTCTGTCTACACATCTTTAGTGTGAATGTTTAGGACACCTATCTGAGGTGGTAGTTGCATGGATCCACCCCAACAAGTTGGCTGGCTTCCTGCTCCACATGGCTGCATCCCCTTTGATTCCTTGCACCAGTTGCCTCCAAGGCAAGTTTCCTCACTCTCCTTTTTGCCTCTCAAGCATGCATGCTACCAGGATGCTTGATCTGGTCCACACAGACCTCATTGGCCCAGTTGGCACTGCATCTGTTGGCACTAGGAAGTCCTACTTTGCCACCTTCCTTGATGATCACTCCAGTTTTGGTGTCATCTACCTGATTGTGCAAAAAGACCAATTGTCTGCCATGCTGGAACACTACTTGGCCTGGGTTCACAATGCTCATGGCTGCTGGCCTGCCACTCTCCATTCCAATAGAGGGGGGGAGTACCTAAATTCTGGCATGGCTAAGCTCCTCAATGATCACAGTATCACTCACCAATGCACCATGCCCTACTCCCTGCAGCAGAATGGTCACACCAAGTGCTGGAACTGTACCATCTTGGACCATGCTCTCTCTTCTCTATTATGCATCCCTCTCCCTGGGTTTTTGGGAGTTCACTGTGTGCATTGCTGTGCACATGTATAATGTGTCCCCCACAAAATGTTTGGGATGGACCACTCCCCTTTCCCTGTGGTCTCCTTCCATGTCTCCTCCTTCCATGTCTCACCTCCACATTTTTTGCTGCAAGGCCTGGGTGAAGGTCCCCAACCATCAGCACAAAAAACTTGACTCCAAATCCAGGGTACTCACCTTCATCAGCTATGACCAGGGTACCAAAGGTTGGGTCTTTTAGGACAAGCTGTCCCATCACACAGTTGTCAGCCACAACACTGTTTGAGGAGGACATTTTCCCCACTGCAGAGTCTCTGTCAGCTCCTGCTGTGCTGGACATCTTTCCTCCTCCTCCCCCTGCCACTTCTGTAGGTGACAACAGTAGTGACCGTTCTTCAGATGGTGGAGATGACCCTGACATCAAGCTCCCTCCTGTTACTGCCTCTGTCCCATTGCCTGCTCCTCCTCCTCTCCCCTTGGGTGATGATGTATTGGATGTACCTCCTGCTGGTTCTTCTCCATCCCTCACACCTCCCATCACACCTCTGCACACTTCTGAACTGCCTGTCACTCCTCCATGAGTCCACACTTGGTGTATTGCTCACATTTCCAATGCCCTGCCTCCTGCACTGCCATTGTGGGAGAGTTGGTCTCCTCCTGTTCATTGTCAGCCCCATGTTGTCTATGTGGATGATGATGCACCTGCTCTTTGCCACTCTCAGTGCATTGGCTGTTGTCCCACTCATTTCGATGACAGCACCTATGGCCCATGCACCTTTGTCAATATCCTTGGCAGGGGGGGGTCTGACAGTGATGATGTTTTTGCCACACCACAAGGCAGCCCTTCAATCTCAGCCATCCTTTCTCATGCCATCTCATGTGACCTGCTCACCTTGAAACAGGCACTTTACAGTCCCAACAGCAACTCCTGGCACTCTGGTTGCAATGACAAGTTAGACTCATTGTGTAAGCTACACACCTGGGACCTTGTTGACCTTCCACCAGGACACAACCTTGTAGGAAATAAGTGGGTGTTTAAACAAAAGGCAGATGGATGTTACAAAGCACACCTCATTGCGAAAGGATACACTCAGGTACATGGCATTGACTATACTGAAACATTCTCCCCAGTGGTGCATTTCAAGTCTCTTTGCACACTCCTAGCCATTGCTGTGCTGGAGGACTGTTACAAGGCACTTGCTTTGGCACCTCATAATGGTTTTCTTTTTCTTTTTTCTTTTCCTTTTTATCTTTCTTACTAGTAAAGTGTAGTATCATTACTACAAGTGTGAGCTTAGCTCCACTTTACTTAGTAAGAACTCATTTTCCTTTTTCTCTTTATAGTACTTAAGTATTTACATACTTAAAGTGTGAGCTTAGCTCTGAGTACTATAAAGACTTATCTTTTTCCTTTTATCTTTATTTATTTATTACAACATTTACATGCTAGGGACTATTACTATACAATTAGCAAGGACTCATTCTTTCTCATCTTTGTTTATCCTTGTTTATTGTTGGTTCATTTCATACTTGTGGCTAAGTCACATTACTTATACAACAGATGTGACTTAATGCACATTACTGCACATTACTGCACACTACTGCACATTCATCATTGATCAATGAACTTTACTATATTTAGGACTCTAGTTTTGTATAAGTAGTTGAAAGACTGGTGGTCTTAAACCCCAGTCTTGTCAATTTCACAATCTAGGGATTCTCCTATACTGCACTTGATCTAAACTTGTTACTTTTTCACTTCACTCTAAGAACTAAGTCTAAGATCTCTAAGTCACCCCAAAGTGTCACTAAGATATCCTAAACTTGTTATCCTGGATCTTTATTTAGTCATTGGCAGTATCATCCTCATCATTATCTTGTTGATCCCTCTCTTCATCATCATCAGGAATGGTTATTACATTTATCAAGCACATATCAACCATCTTGTTACCAGGGGTATTATTGTATCAGACCTTCCCTAAGACTGTCCAATAGGCCACTCTTAGCAAGGACTGGGAGGTTCACTCTAGATGTCAAATCCATGGTCTTGAATGGTGACTTAGATGAAGAAATTTACATGGAGCAGCCACAAGGCTTTGTTGTTCCTGGTACAGAAGGAAAGGTTTGCTGTTTGTCCAAAGCCATCTATGGCCTAAAACAGGCATCATGCCAATGGCACCAAAAGATGTTAAATGACAATAAAGGACTTGTGGGATTGCAACAGAGGCTACTCTAGACACCACACTAAGTGGGGGACTGAAGTCCGAAGTGAGCAACTAGAGAAACAAGAGACAGAGTCATAAGTACAGTACCTGAAGTCCGAAGTGAGCAACTAGAGAAAGAGCTAGTTGCGCCACCGAGGACTCCTTTAAACTGCACGTAACTGTGGAGTATGAACTATAAGAGTGTGCCACAGGTGTGGGTAAAGTATGAAGTCAAACACATGAGCACAAATAAAGATATAAGTAAATGTAACACAAAGTCTGCAAATCTTGAGATAGGAAAATAAGATGAGAGTTGGTGAAGAACCTTATATAACAACAAAAGATGCATGGCTCCCTCCTTGGCCTATCCTTCACCTGCTTGTATTCTGGTTCTGGGATTTATGTCTCCACCTCCTCATCTAAACCTCTCCTCATCATCCTCTATGTTGATGATATCATTGTTCTAGGAGGATCACTCAAAGAAGTTGAAGAATGCAAGGAAGTGCTAAAAGCAATCTTTGAGATGACAGACCTAGGTGAAGTCAAATCATATCTTGGTCTTCACATTACATCTGATTGCTCCACATGCACCCTCAATATCAACCAGGAAGCATACATCAGTGACCTCCTTGATCACTTCCAGCTAGGAGACTGCAATGCAATGACCACACCATTACCACCAGGTTCTTCACCCATCAAAGCAGATACTGTGAGGCGCATGCTAGGCAGTGAGGTCACAACTGAAAGTAGAGGGGGATTGGCAAGGGAGGAGACAATACACCTTAAGAAGAGTCATGCTGTATAGCGGATATCTCAGATGTATAAAGCTAAAGAGCTATCTACTACATGAGAGTCCTTATATACTACAGGGATCGGCGCACGGACCATGTGCTGTCACTGTAGGGTAGGTGTATGTAAATAAGATGCGCAGCATCTGTGAGAAGTATCAGTAAGCAATGTGCAGCATTGCACTGCATCAATAAGTGTCTGTGGGAAATGTAGTCATAGATGTACAGTAAGCAGCCCGATGACTAAATGGAAATGAGTCATAGATAATCGCGATAAGATCTACTGATGATCTGATAAGATGAGATAAGATATCTCTGGTAGATCTTGAGTGATAAGGATAAAAGAAATCATAAAATGAGAAGAAAAATAAGTATGTTCTGACAAATACCCCCCTTCTTACGGCGAGATGACTCAACAAGCAAAGGAAACTCCTGTAGAACCAAAACCTTTTACACCATGTTGTGTATCATACAATGAAATGACTTCTTTGACTTTAGCGAGAGATATGTGTTCTAAGATCAATTGAGCAACTCAGTCTTTGATGTTGACAATAAAGTCATTGTTGCTGAGATTGACAAGTAAAATCTTTATGGGTCCATGATAATCTGAGTCAATAACTCCTGCTCCAATATGAATTGAGTTTTTGACAGCCAGACCACTGTGAGGAGCAATACATCCATAGCAGTTGTCTGGTATAGCCAAGGAGATTTGAGTATCAACCAGTTTCTGGCCATGTGCAGGAATAACAGTTTCTTCTGTGCTGTAAAGATCTAGTCTGGCAGTGTGCTCTGATCCTTGAGTGGGTAAAGTGGCTAAATCAGAAAGTCATTTGATAGGAATGGAACAGTATTGAATAGATCAAATAGTGGTGGGATGTGTATTATGGAATTCTTTGACCAGTTGGGTACATCTTTGATCATAATACATGCTGGTTCCCAGGACTTTTCATCTTCTGGGTAGTTTTTCCATTTGATAAGATATTGGACATTCCCATGATATTTTCTGCTGTTTAAGATCTTTTCAACTTTGTACTGTTCAATGTTATCCTTGATGATAGGTGGTGGAGGAATTTTTATGACTCATTCTGGAATATCATTTGGAGAATATGGAAGTAATTTGATGATATGAAAAACTGGGTGGATTTTCATAGACTTGGGCAGTGCTAATTCATAGGTGTTATTTGAAAGCACTTTGGTGATTGAATATGGGCCAAGTCTTTTGTGATCCAATTTCTGAGTTGGTTGTCCTGTCTGTATGTTAGATGCATCTAACCAGACTTTGTCTCCAATTTGATATTTGGGGGTCTTTCCCTTGTGTGTCATAATATCTCTTCATATCATCAGCCACTTTCTTTAATGCTGATTCCACATCTTCCCTTGTCCTCTTCAACCCTTTGACAAAATTTTCTACTGAATCAATAGTGGACATCTTGCCCAGTTTGAACCCCATTCTTGGATTTTGTCCAGAATTCAACATGAAAGGAGAATATTTGGTAGAAGCATTGACTCTGTTGTTGTAGCAGAATTCTGCCATAGGTAGCCAATTCATCCAATCCATGACAATGATCTACAAAAATATGGAGATATTGCTCGATTTCTTGATTGATCCTCTTTGTTTGTCCATCTGTTTGTGGATGGTACACTGTAGATAGGGCTGTCTTAATGCCCAATAATCAGTTTAACTCTTTCATCATTTTTGAAGCAAATTGGGGACCACAATCAGATAGAATCTTTTCGGGTAGTCCATAATGCTTCTAAATGTTGTCTCTGAACAATCATGCTGCTCCTTCGGCAGTTACATTGGATGTTGTTGCCATAGTGTGAATCATTTTGGAAAAACGATCAACAACCACTGGGATTGAATCATATCCTTGGCTATCTGGTAATTGTGTGATAAGGTCTGTGGATATGATTTGCCAAGGATATTTTGATATTTCATTTGGAGTCAATTCTCCTTGTGGTTTTTGAGTGATCATCTTTGTCCTTTGACATATGTCACAACTTTTGACATATTTTCTGATGTATGCTGCCATTCCTTTCCACCAAAATGTCCTCAATACTATCTCCAATGTTCTCCATTGTCCTGGATGTCCTGTGATTGGTGTATCATGGCATTGCTTGACAACATCTGCTCTGCAGCTATCTGGGACAAGGACTTTGTCTTTATATGTAAGTAATCCCTTTTTGTTCTGTCCCCATCTTGCTATAGTGGCTGTCTTGCATTCATCTGCCAATAATTCTACCCACATCTTGACATCTCCATCTTTCTCCTGTTCATCTGCAATCTTTTGAAGTAGTGGAATGTTGTTTGCCATGACTGCTATAGTGTGTTTAGTTGTAATCTTGGATGTGCAATCACTATCAACAAGATTATTTGATTTGAAAAATTCTGGTTTAAGCAGTATGATGTTCTCATTGTCATGTCCACCCCCTCTTTATGATCTGCTTGTCTCAAAAGGAGATCTGGTTTGGCTGAACTCTTCCCTGGTCTGTGGGAAAGGTGAAAGCTGAACCTAGAAAGAAATAGAGACCATTGGGCCTGGCGATGGTTCAATTTCTGGGCACTCATAAAGTACTCTAGGTTTTTGTGATCTGTAAGGATCTCGACTGTACTATCTGTTCCTTCTAGATAGTGTCGCCATTGCTCCAATGCACATATAACAGCCAACATCTCTTTGTCATAGATGTCATAATTTCTCTCCACTGGTGATAACCCTTTGCTGATATATGTGACTGGATGCCATTTTTCATCATCCCTCATCTGTGATAGCACTGCACTGGTAGCATATCCTGAGCTATCTGCCTCTACTAGATATGGGCGATTTTGTTCAGGAAAGACCAAAACAGGTTTAGAACACAACACTGTTTTTAGATTTTCAAATGAGTCTTTTTGTTCCTGATTCCAATGCCATTTACTATCTTTTTGTAAGAGAACATTCAGGGGTTTTGCTATGTCAGAGAATCCTTGAATAAAGCAATGGTAGAAATTGGTGAAACCCAAGAAGGAGCAAACTTCAGTTACAGAAGTTGGAATGGGCCACTCGGCTATCCCTTGGACCTTGATAGGATCCATCATGACTTTGTCAAAGGATATTTTGAGGCTGAGGTAGTTTTCTCAAAGTTGCATTTTTTGGGTTTTAGATAGAGTTTGTTGTCACATAATATCATGAGGACTTCTTCAACTATGAGATGGTGTTCTTCCAATGTCATGGTGAAGATCAGGATATTGTCCATATAGACCACCACCTTGCCCCTAGCGATGAGTTCTCTGAAGAGATGGTTCATCATAGTTTGGAATGTTGCAGGGCTATTGGTGAGTCCAAAGAACATGACAAGATGTTTGAATAGTCCTTTGTTTGTTATGAAGGCAGCCTTCCATTCATCTCCTTCTTTGACTTGAACATTGTTGTATTCCCATCTGATATTGAGTTTGGTGAAATATTTAGCCCCTTTGAGTTTATCTATCAATTCTGAGATGAGTGGTAAGGGATAGGAAATTTTGACAGTAATCTCATTGAGGTGTCAATAATCTTGGATTGGACGTAATTCACCTGATTTCTTTTTGATAAAGAAAATTGGAGAAGCCATGGGTGATTTGGAAGTACATATTTGTCCAGATCTTAGATTTTCTTCAACAAATTTCTCCAACTCTTGTTGTTTGACAAAGGATAGGTTATACACCTTTCCCATATGCATCTTCACTCCAGGTTTTAATTTGATGGCATGATCCCAAATTCACTTTGGGGGCAGTTTGTCAAAAGATTCCTTTTCAAAAACAGATCTGAACCCATGATATACTTTTGGAATGATATCTTCAAAGGATTTCTTTATCTTTTTCTTTTCCACCTCAATTGCTAGATCTTGGGATATGTTTCAAATTGCTGCATTCTTCTCATCATCTCCTATCATGATGCAGAGAATGCAGTCTTCTTTTTGCACTTCATCTTTGTCATCATCATCAACCTCTACTATTTTGGGTATTTCTTGCTTCAATTTTTCTGTCTTCTTTCCCCTCCATTCCTTTCTATCTTCAACAACTTGTACATGACATCTTTGTGGACATTGAGTAAACAATATCACTCCTGTATTCCAGTTGATTTCTGGGTTGTTGATTTTAAGCCAAGTTTCTCCAAGTATGAGATTGACTTTTCCTAGTCCTGTAACACAGAATGTCATTCTCTCTGTATGATTTTGGACTTTGATGATTAAATCCACTTTTTCTTTGATGGATCCTTGTTTGTTTTTGGTTCCATCCACATTGTAGACTGGTATGGCAATGGGAAGTTTCTTTGTGTTTAGATGATTCATTTTCATGAATTCTTTGTCTATATAACATGTGGTGGCTCCTGAGTCTAGAAGAGCTTTGATTGTTACTGTTTGTCCATTTTCTGGTACTTTGATTTCAATTTTAACCATGGGTAGATCTGTTTTGATTCCCATGATTACATGCTTTTCTTTTTCTTGAGAGGGCATACTCTCAGATGTCTCCTTCTCAGTCTTGTCTTCTGATGCAATGTTGTTAAATACTATTTTGTCAATAGGATCACATACATTTGCGTGATCAACAGTGCCATCATCCAGAGTAAGTACTGAGAACATATTCTTGGACAGTCCAGTGACATCTACTGGCTGTCCTTTGCAAAACCCTCTTTCCTCCTTTCTCCTTCATCAAAGATCATCTTCTCAAAGTCAACTGTAGACATCTGTCTTATCTCTTCATGTATTTCTCTGATATTCTTCCTCTGTGGGCAGACATTTTCCCTATGCCCCTCTTTTCTGCAATTGAAACAAATCAGGGGTCTTCTTCTCTGTGCTGCATCTACATCCATCAGTACTGTCACATTACTGGCCTTCTGTGTACCTGTATTTGGCTGATAGTTGGCTTGCTGAGTATATCTGGGGGTCCATTGCAATGGACCCCTGGACTGCATTAATTGGCGATATTCTCACATATGCCTGTCCACTTGTTGAGCCATTTTCTGCCATTCTAGGTATGTTGTGGGGAGTGGATTGATATTGTAGATGCAGATTAATACGTCACTGTTTAATCCTCTTTTGTAGCAGTCAATGAGTGCATGCTCATCGTAAAGTGTTTTGGCTGCTAAAAGAAGGAAGTCTGTGGTGTATTCTTCCACTGTTTTCCCCATTTGTTGAAGTTTATGTAAGGCTTGTTGTGCAGTATGTGCTTTGTTGGGATCTCCAAACTGTTCACGTAGTTTTGTATTGAATTCCACCCAATCTCGGAATGGCATGGGGTATAATGGGTTGAGGGGATTAGCCTCATGGAGTTGCTGTTTTGCAACTTGTAAATTGTGCCATGCTTCTGCTGAGCCTCCTATCATATAGGAGAGGGCATAGGTGATACTGTTAAATTACCTGTGTACATATATATAATTTTGTTTGGCATCTCCCATCAATACTTTACATCACATCTGCCATCTCCCACACCACACACACTCCAGATAACGCACGTCCCCACCTATATGGTTACCCTTGTACTCTAGAATAACTTCTCCGCCCCAACCCTATTCCTACCCACTATATGAGACATGCCTTCCCCACTTCATGTCTCCTCAGTCGTCGTCTTATGACACTTAGTGAGTACCTCCACTACTTACATCTTACATCTTTCCTCACCTACCCCTGCAGCTCTCTCTCTCTCACTTGTGACAACCTTCTGTTGTTCACAACTACTTATTGTCACTGCAGCTATGCTGCCCCATGTATTCACAATGACCATTCTATGTGTTGTCTGCCATAACCTGCACAAACAGATACAATCACTATCTGTCCACATTTTATTGGTGGCAAACACCAGGAATAGTTCTTGAACAAACAAGTCAAGTTTGTCTCACTTCCCCAAGAATGCTGTAGGAGCAGAAACTTTTACCTGGTGTTGGGCAAATACATGGGCCAATTGGACATTTGGTTGGCTGGAGGAACTGGTGGGAATAGTTGGGGGGACTGTTGAAGAATAAGCTTGTTGTTGCATCATTGTTGTGATATCCTTCATGTTTTTGGCTATGTCTGCCATAGTTGTCCCCAAGCTGATTATTGCATCACCTTGTTCCTTCTGTATGCACTGCTATTGTTTCATCTGATCGTTCATCATCTCCATCACTTCCTCTACATCTAGTAGTCAAAGCCTTCTTGTTTCATCTGCTTCTCTTCTTTCCCTTTCTCATTCAACTGAGGAATCTTCCACCATTGGGGCTGGGTCTCTCATTTCCCAAGTGCTCAGTCCTGGTTGTGTCATTGTTCATTTATGAAGGTAAACACCTGGGGGAATGAATTGTAATAGGGGCTGGAGCAATCAAGGTAGTTTGGAAAGAAATGCCATGGGAATTCCTCAGGGTGGTTGTCATAGTAGGGATTATGAAGTTTGAAGAACCAGATTGCCTGTTGTTGTCTGTAGTTGTAGGTGTTGGTGTAGAAGCAGAGGAGAGCAATAGAATTGACTGATGAGTTGGTGGTGGAAGAGAGCTGTGTGTGCGCAGGCTATGGCAAACAAAAAGAACTGTTATGATGGTTGTGAGATAATGCAGTAACATCCCAAAGGA
>QLPN01023658.1:0-10196 GCA_003314395.1 Albatrellus ellisii
TGCAGTGGGTGTTGCAGCCACAGGTTGTGCCTGTGCTGCCCCCTGCACTTTTGCTTTTGATGTAGAGCAAGATGCTCCACTGGCAGCCTGTGCATGTGCACCATATAGGCATGGCAGCTGCATCTGCCACATCCCCATGTACCTACCTGTTGAGCATGCAAATTACTGAGCCATATGCAAACCTCCAGCAGGTTTGAGTATCTTGCATGTGTCAAAGTGTATACAACAGAATTTTGAGGGTAAGTGACAAATAGTATGAGACAGTGGTAGGAATGAGAACAAAGATTTGGATCTGTTGGAGTGAGATCTCATGCATGGTTGAGTTCAGATAGTGAAGTACAAGGCCTCTGCCTCTGAACACAGTGGGGCAAGGACATGTAGGATGGAAAGGGCCTTGGCAGTGATAGGCATGCCACAGCACTGCTCAAGGGTAGTGATAGCATGGACATTGGCCTGGAAGAGGCATGCCAGGACTTGTGTGTTGGAGATCAGGTGTGGCACAGTCCATGCTTATGTGATCATGCAGCATGGGTGCAGTGCAGTCTAGGCACATAAATTTGGTTACTTTGTTTTGTACACCTTTGTATGATTGCCCTACCTTTTACCCCCCACCCCCCTAGGACAAACATGCCATTTTGCAAGTGTTTGACTATTCATCCCAATATTGTGTGATGTACATGGTACCACAGCAAAGAATTCTGCCAGGGCTGACATTGATTGAGCCATAATTCTGGGTCTTGGCATCTCAGCAAAACAATCTAGAATACCAATTTCAAGTTCATAGAATCTGGAGGGGGGGGATTTAAAGTTTAGAGACCCTCCAGCTCTAAACTGGATTACAAAGTCTCAGCTACCATCAGCTTCTCAGCTGTTTATGTCTAGAGTCCATCAGGTGCTTCTAGAACCTCACAGGAAGTCACTCAATACCCATTGTGGTAATGAAGGCCCATTTGCTCTTGCTGGTACATAAATGCTGTCATGTTGAACAATTCCTGTTCATGGAGATCATCATTGGCCAGAGACTGCAGCAAGAAATGGCTGTCATCATCATAGTGTATTATTTCAAATGAGGCAGTCTAATAATCTAGAATTCTATTGTTATTGATTTAGAGTTGATACATCTTATACAATTTAAAGGGGAACTCTACAATTTGAAAGTTCACAGGCAGGACTCAAAAATTTAGATCTAGAGTCCATATAGCACTTCAAGATGCTCATGGGAAGTCACCCAGTAATGGCACTGATATTCCTGTTTGTAATTCAAAGGCTGACACTATTGTTCAGGTTTGTGGTACTCCATATGACACTGGGGATGGCATTCACATGGCCACAGCAGCAGGGGCAAAGCTCACAGGTGATTACAAAGGATGTCATGGCACTTGCTGGGATGCATTTGCAGACAGAGGTGGCTGTGTTCTGATCAATCAGTTCACAATGTTTTCCCCTTCAGTGTTACATACATGAAGTTCAACAGGGAGATCTTGCACCAGCCTGGAGGGTATGCCTTTTAAATCTGGGACTTGAAGGCTGCTGATTGGCTATGGGAGGTAGAATATGGAGATGACATAGTCAAGATGACCTGTGCTGATGCTGATTCTCTCAAGGAGCTGGCAGACATGCTACATGAGAAAGGTCTCAAGGACAAGCAGAAGTTACTCCACACCATTCAATCCTACAATGATGCCATCCCTTCTTTCACCAAGGTGCATTCAGGCTTGCAGTGGGACCCTGCTATGAAAGATGGCTTCACTACAGAAGGACTTACACATCCTAAGTCAAACTCAGTGTTCACAGCTGATGAGTCACAATTCCTTGCAGTAAAGGTGACATGTGGTATTACATTCAACTCTGGGGGCATTGCCATTGATCCCAAGACTGCTGGGGTTCTTGGAGAAGAAGGTGGGTTGCTGATTACAGGCTTGTTCTGTACTGGGGAAATGGTTGGAGGGCTGTGGTATGGCAGTTACCCCAGTTGAAAGGCTGGGAGGGAAGTAGTGAAAGTGGTCAAGGCCATGCAGATTTAATCACTCAATCTCCTCCAATGAATACCTCAGTATGGTTCAATGGGTTCATTATTCTTGTGTGTTTCTGTGTTTTGATACAGTTCTTGGGTGCACTCACCTTCAATTCTTATAGCTTGAAAGAGTAAGAAAATGATACCATTACCTGCTGGTGGTAAGTTTTTACTGACAAGTTGCAGCAAACACTAGCAGCATCAATATTGCATCCAAGGAATGATGTTATTGTTATCTTCTTTGGACATGGTTGAAGTCATGAGGGCTATTTGTAGAATGGAAATTCAAAATCAAGTGACATAACCATAACAGTGGGTAGCTTCCAGTAAAAGTCTGGAAGCTCTAGATGCACTCTAGATCTAAATTTTCAAGCCCTGCTCATGAGCTTACAAATTCTAGAGTGTGCCTCTAACTATAAGGCACATAAACTCTAGATCAATAATTATAAGATTCCAGATTGATTCGAAATACTGATAATGACAACAGCCATGACTTGCTGCAATCCCTGGCCTACAAAACAGTATTCTGTTGATTACCTGCCTCATCCCTGGTGACAGTCATCACTGTGGTCACTTTCTTTTTCATTTCTTTCACCTATCATTAATGCTTGTCTCCACTCTGTCACTCACATCATCTGCATGACATATTTTCACAAGTCATTCTATATTTAGGTCACTCCTTTGTTCCACTCCTCTCATTCTCCCATTGTTCTTCTGAGCTCCAACCTTAGTTTGTTTACTAGAACTCTATTTCATTCACATATATAAACCTTCTCTTCTACACTCCCTCACTTCCACTCTTCTTCCTCTCACTGAAGACTACATGCACTCCTCTTACACATATTTATGTGCTCTCTTGTGCCCTCTCCTCTTCAGTACAATACCAACTGTTGGAGTCACAAACTGGCACATGCACAACTCACCACTTCCATTTTAGGCAACTTGGCAGAAGCTGATGCACATGCAAACTTTCATCTTTGAGCTTCCATAGAAAACATATATTTTTGGATCACTCTGCTACTATACAATTCCAAGCCACAGGCAGTTCATGAAGATGAAGGTCAAATACCCAACCATTTGCTTATTGAGCCAAACTCCCCTGTCTATCTCTCAGCTCAAAGTAGCCAACTCTCTATACAGGAACTAGCCATAGTACAGCTTCACATTGTGCTAATAGCAATTCACTTAACCAAGGCCTGGTAGCTCAGTGGTTAGAGCACCCACCTGGAGTAAGGGAGGTCCTTGGTTCAAACCCAAGCCAAGTCACTATCTTGGCACTAGCACTGCTCAACAGTTCATTTAGTCTACCTGTGATAGCACACCTTTTTTTCCCTCAGTCCTCATGTTGTTTTCAAGACTGAGTGTTCATTATCCTTGTCTTTAGGATGATTCTTGGTGTTTCTTGTGCAGAAGAATACCTGTAATAGCCTTTTTATTTCAAGAGGTTATGGGCCCCTGGCCCTGCTTAACAAATAGAATCTATTGTACTTGCCAATGCTACTGCATCAAAAATGTCATCTTCAAACTCTAATGCCCCCAGTGACACCCCTCCCTCCTCTGTTCCCATACTGGATCCAATTGGGCCATCTTCTCAGTCCACCCTGAAGGAGCCTTATCTGTGCATGATTATTGGAGCCATTTTGACAGCTCCTCAAAGCCTACTGTCAGTTCTCCCCCAACTTCTGAAGAGATCATGGCCCTTGCTGCATGGGAAAAGGAGGAGAGGATTGTCCACTATATACTGAGCCAAAAACTTCCTGGCTCAGCAGTGGTTCATGTATGCAAGCTGTGACAAGGCACTTGCTTCAGCACCTTGTATCAGATGCATTTTCTTTTCCTTATTAACTTCTTTCTTTTACTTACTATAAGTATAGCATTAACCACAGCTGTGAGCCTAGCTTCAACTTATAGTAAGGACTTGTTGGAATTATGTACTGTTCTTCAGTTCTGACACCTGTGCCCCACACTCACTTACCAAGTGTGGTCTGTGTATGGCATCTATAAGTACTTAAGGAATCTTTTTGGGACACTATTGAGTAGTCAGTTCTCTACCTTCTCCACTACCATGGATGTGCTCATCACTCTCTACTACTCATACTTCTGTGCAATGATAGTGCTTCTATGTCTACTTGGGCTTCTGCCTGCTCTTTACCTGCTGACACCCTTCCATCCTCCTTGAGTGGAGAGACAGGCCTAGGAATGACTGCCATGCCAAATCCCTGCACCAACAGGACTCTATTATTTTACCTTTATAGTACTATGGTATTTATACTGAGGTGTGAGTTTAAACTCCAAGTACTATAAAGTGTCTTATCTTATTGTTTCTATATTTCCTTTATTTGTCTTACATTTTCTTGCTAAGGACTGTTATATACAATTAGCAAGGACTCATCTCATTTGAACTCTATTTACCTTTGTTTACTTCTTGGTTCACTTGTGCTTGTGGCTACTTACATGTAGTTTGCTTTGGACATGTAATGGTCATATGATCTTGTTGATTGCTGTGCAATCATTATTGATCTATGAACCTTATTTACATGTACTATGCTTAGGACATTTCTTTAGTATAAGACTGGTGGTCTTAAACTCTAGTCTTGTCAACTTTGCAATCTAGGGTTTCACTCCTATCTGTGCTTGAACCAGCTCACTCTAAGCTTCACCACTAAGAACTAAGCCTAAGATCACTAGGTCACACTGGATCCTTGAATTATCATCAGAGCAATCATTCTCATCATTATCTTCTCAATTCTTTTGATGATAAATGGGCAGTGTAGCAAATGGAGCAAAGGCCATGACATCAAACAGATGGGCCTGTAGCCCAGATGTATGAGAGTGGCAGCTAGGGAAAGTGCCTGACAAAGAGACTGAAGTGGTAGAGGTGACCACATCTGCAAGAGAGAGATGAGCATGTACAGGAGAGATAGGTATGCAGAGAAGGAAAGAGTCACTGTGCAGAGAGGCAGGTACATGTCAGAGGAGATAGAGAAGAGCACACAAAGGAGAATCTACCTCAGCAGATGCTAGAAGTACCAAGGTGGTATGATGACAGAGTAAAGTAGATATAGTGAGAGTGATGTAAGGTTAAATAGGAGCCTGAACCATGAAGACAAAGGGGATCCCATATGGGGAATATTGTAAGTGAAGTGGTATGATGTGCATGAAGTAAATAAATCCATGCAATGTGCCTACTGGTACAGCAAGTAACTGGTGGCAGATAAGATGAGATAAGAAAAAGATAGACATACTCAAGATGTAAGTAGGTATGGGCAGTGTCCTGAGGTAGAGAAATCAACATCTTTTAGTCACCATCATTAGATGTGTGGTTATCAACCTCATCATTACCAGGAGAGCTCAAATGACACTTCCCTAAGTTTGTTCAATAGACCACTCTTAGCACAAGCTGGACACAGTCACAGATAGATGGAAGACCATATCAGAAGAGTACATGTGAAAGGGGTTATTTGCATGTACTGAAATGTGAAATTCCTTTATGTTGTCTACTGTCCACTTGGGGCAGATGTCTGGCACTTTCTAATCAACCTTGAGACAAAGTATGAAGAGCTGGTCTCTTGTGGAGTTGACATTAGTGACTCAGACCATGGCACAATGATTTGATTTGAAGGCAGCCAGCATGAAGAAGAGTAGGAGGCCATTGATATGGCACAAGAGATTGTTGGTTCTTTCATTACTTTATGATGCTGATCACACTGTTTACTTATCAAGTATACTTATCTCCATCTCATCTTATTGGTATTTCTTTTCTCTTTATGGTTTGGGCTCCTCTTAAACTCTATCTTGCTCTTACTATATCTTCTTTACCTTGTCTTTGTCTCACCTCAGCACTTTTGCATGTGCTAAGGTGAGTATCTCTTCTGCTCTCTTAGCTCTCTTCTGACATACCTGCTCTATGCAGCTCTCTCTTTCTTCTGTGTACCCTCTACCCTCTGGTACACATCTTCTCTTATCTTACAGATGTGATCTTAAGGCCCTCTGTTCTGTCTGATCAAGGCTGTAGCCTTGTCTCTTGCCATAATGGCCCTTGGGCTCTACACTTATCAGTTCTATGTCATAGTGTTTGCTTCCCTTGCTGTGCTGCCCATATTTCATCAGAAATTTGGCATCCTGAGGTATAGAGCAAGGTGTATGTAGGTGGAGTAAGAGGTGTGCACAGAGAAAATAGACTAAAGAGAAGGTACTGAAAGAAGAAGATAGAGTGACTGTCAGGATGCATTATTCTTCTCTATATTTTACAATTTCTTTTTATCTTATTGCTTGAGATCTACATCATATATCTTATCTCATCTTATCTAGATCTCTCATGATAATACATGACTCATTTACAACTTGTCATCAGACCAGTTACTCACTACTTATGACACATATTCCCATAGACACTTACAAATGTTATCACAATGACTGTGCAATGCTGCACATTACTTACAGATCATTCTCATGCATGCTGTGCATGACATCATGCTATCCTCATTTCTTATTGACAAATGCCTGCCCTACAGTAACAGACATGGTCTGTGTGCACAGGCATTTACTATATATACTGTACTATGTAGTGTACTTGTTCCTTAGCTTAGTATACTTCTGAGATATCTGTTTCATAGCAAGTTGATCTTAGTAGTATTATCAATATCATCCTCTTCATTTCCTTTTGTACCTTGTGTGACCTTACTATCTGTGTCAGCCTCACAATAGTACTAAGCTCTTTAGTGACCTCACACTTCATCCTTCACATTGTCCTGCACTCCACACCACCACTCCCCACCTATTCATCCAAGAGGACACAGTATTTGTCATTACAGTTCAAATCTTTTTCATAGTCAGCTACAGCACTGGGCCTTACATTGCATTAGTGAGTAGTGCAATGGTGTCTCACCACTTACCAGAGCACCACAAATCCCCTGATAACTGTTTGGACTGGGGTTATGATAAAATTTTACTATATCATTGAATTCTTTTGTAGTATAAGTAGTACTTATATTACAATGACCACCCTGACAAATTCCCTTGGTATATCTTTCCAAAGTACCACAAACACACCAGCCCTTATTACACTTCATTCCCCCAATAGTTCATCTTTAGAGGAGAACAATGAGCCAATCAGGACCAAGCATATGGTTACCACAGGAACCTGCACCAATGATAGAAGACTTGTCAGAAGAAAGAGCACATGAAGACCAATCAGTGGCAATCAGTGCTGCATGAATGTGCATCACAGACCTGGAGGATACAGTGGAGATGATGAGAGTAGAAGCAAGCAATGCACAGAGACCAGAATTTACACAATCTGGAGATGGGGAATGCATTGGCAGACATCACCAAATCATTGGCCAGTATCACAGCAATGATGACAGGCCACCAAACCCGAATTCCTACACCAGCCAGTATGTCTGGCCCTCCTGCAGGTCAAGGGGCCCATACATTTGTCCAACACTGAGTCAAAGCTTCTGCACCTACACCCTTTTTTGGGAAGCATGAGAAATTGGACTCTTTTGTTCAGGAACTATTCTTGGTGTTTGTGGCAAAAAAATAAAAATAAAAACATGGGTTGACAGTGACTGAATCACCTATGCATTGTCATACATGATTGGAGGAAATGCAGAAGCATGGAGAAATTTACAAGTTGCAAAACAGTGACTTTATGAGGCTAACCCCCTCAACCCACTCTACCCAATGCCCTTCCAAAATTGGATATACTTTGATGACAAGATTTGAGCACAGTTTGGAGACCCTGATGAAGCTTATACTGCATAACAAGTGTTACATAAAATCTGACAACTAGGGAAGACAGTGGAGGAATACACTACAGAATTCCTCCTCACTACAGCAAAAGCATGATACAATGACTATGCTCTCATTGACTGCTATCAGAGGATTGAACAGTGATCTTCTTCAGAAGATCCATAACATCAACCCTCTGCCAGCCACCTACCTCAAATGGCAAACAATTGCCCAAAGTACCAATAGGCATATGCATGAGTTCAAGCAACTCATGCAAGCTAGAGGAGCCCCTGCTTGGACACCTTGATTCTATCAAAACCACTCATGCTCCCAAGCAGGATGGAACACCCAGAGCAACCCACCTTTACCAAAGGCCAGGAATGCCATGGTACCCATGGGTGTTGACTGTATGCAACACAGGAAAACTATCATTTGTTATAACTGCAGGAGAGGAGGGCATATATCACATGAATGCCCAGATAGGGGAAGGAAACTGTCAGGGGGATACATGAAAATATCAGGCAGATGTCAACTGAAGATTTTCAGAAAATGAATGGGAGGAGAGAGGATTGCCTGTAGATACTGCTAAACTGTCCTCAAATTGTTTTTCTATATTATTTCCTGATGATGGTGCTGTTGATCATGCCAATGTATGTGGTCCTATCATTGGTAAATGCATTGTTGTCCCAGCTCATCAGGAAAAGAAGGGGAAAGAGGTATTTGAGAGTATGCCCTCTCAAAAGGAAGAAAAGCACAAAATCATGAGAGTAAAAACAGAACTTCCTATGATAAAAGTAGAGATCAAAACAGTGGATACAGGAGCAATGCTCACCATTGATGCTCTACTGGACTCAGGGGCTACCACATGTTATATCAATGAACAATTTGTGAAACAAAACAATCTCAACACAAAAAAATTACCTTTCACAATCCCAGTTTACAATGTCAATGGAACAAGAAATGAAAATGGAGCAATAAGAGTAACAGTTGGTGTAATCCTAAAAACTTATGACCATACTGAAAGAACTATGTTCTGTGTCACTGGTCAAGGAAAAGTCATGTTCTCTGGATGTCCACAACAATGTCAAGTCAGATGTCTTGAAGAGAAAAAGTCAAGAAAGAAAATCAAATTGAAAAACAAAGAAGTGAAATTGAAGAAAGAAGTTCCAAAGATGGTGGAAGTGGATGATGATGATGATGAAGATGAACCCAGACCAGGAGATAAAATCTTGTGTATTATGATTGGCAACAATGAGAAAGATGCCACAATCAACAATATTAGGCAAGATCTTGCAATTGAAGCAGAGAGGAAGAAGATTAAATAATCATTTGAATACATTGTACCAATTGCATACCATAACCTCAAAACAGTCTTTGCAAAGGAATCATTTGATGAATTTCTACCCAAATAAATTTGGGATCATGCTATAGAGTTAAAACTGAACTCTGAAATGCATGCAGGAAAGATTTACAATCTTTCCCTCACAGAACAAGCAGAGTCAGAGAGATTTCTAGACAAAAATCTGAAATCAGACCTTCAAAATCACCTATGGCATCACCATTTTTCTTTATCAAAAAGAAATAAGACCAGTACAAGATTATCATCACATCAATGAAATTATGATCAAAAATTCATATCCATTACCACTCATCAGTGAATTGATCAATAAACTCAAAGGGGCAAGATTCTTCACCAAATTAGACATCAGATGGGGTCACAATAATGTCCATATCCAGGAGGGAGACAAATGGAAAGTGGCATTCATCACCAACAAAGGACTATTCAAACCATTAGTGATGTTCTTTGGACTCACAAATAGTCCCACCACCTTCCAAACCATGATGAACCATCTTTTCAGAGTTCTCATTGCAAATGGCAAAGTTGTTGTTTATATGGACAATATCCTTATCTTCACCAAAACACTAGAGGAACATTGTCAGATTGTTGCAGAAGTATTCAAATTCTGCAAGGCAATAAATTATACTTAAAGCCAGAAAAATGTGACTTTGAGAAAGAGGAGATAGACTATCTTGGTCTAAAGATCTCCTTTGACAAGATTATGATGGATCCTGTCAAAGTACAAGGTATTGCTGAATGGCATACTCCAACAACCATCACAGAAGTAAAAAAAAAAACATTTTTGGGATTTGTCAATTTCTACTGGCATTTTATTAGAGGGTTCTCAGACATAGCAAAACCTCTAAATTTACTACTCCAAAAAGATGCAAAATGGTTATGGGAACAGGATCAAGTAAAATCATTTGAAACACCCAAAGTAGCAATGTGTGCCAAACCAATCCTAGTATTCCCTGAAGAAGATAAACCATATCTGGTTGAAACTGTTGATTTTTACCTATCTTAGGGTGCTGGACATACTTCCATATCCTTATCTCTTTCTATCTTTACAGTTCAGGCTCCTCTCTAACTCTATTTAGCCTTTACTATATC
>QLPN01023681.1:0-23239 GCA_003314395.1 Albatrellus ellisii
GCTGCAATTGTTTATAACCGAATGATGTCCGATCGGTGCCACTTGGGAGAGAGGATCAAAAGTACTGCGGAAGGAAGAGCATGTTGACTGTGACTCATTGTGGCTGGGACAATTGGGCCATGCCATCCACGCTACGTATGCCCTTTGGCCCAGATAAATTCATATTCATCCTGTGCATTCATCTCGCATGAGTGAGGAGCAGGACATTTACGGCCGGCAGTGGCATGCCCCCGGAAGGACGAAACACAGCCAATTGTAAAGCGCAAGGTGAGACTGGATACCGGATATGGAAATCGGGTGACAAAGACAAGGCCTGGCGCTTGGGCTGTGTGTCCGGGAATAGGAAGGGCTCTGATTCCCGATTCGCTCCTCCATTTATATGGCCCCCCACGACGACAATCCTCTGTCCCCAATGACCCACCACAAGAAGAAGCGTATTGACGATCAGGACTCTGCTCAGCGCCCCGTCCAGCTCCAGAGACGAAGAGTGTGGCGTGCATGTGAGTGCTGCAGGTACGTCACTTTTTCCTTTTCTTTTCTTCCCATCCCCAGCTCCCCATTCCCACTCAGACGTAAGAAGATCAAGTGCGATGGGGTCGAGCCTACTTGTTCTCAATGTTTATCTTCCAACGTCACATGCAATTGGCTCCAGACAAAAGATAGGGCCGCACTTAGCAGACAGTCAGTTCTCTACATCTTTTCCGTCTGTCCGCACTCTGACTACACACTACACATCTACAGCTATGTCCAGGAGCTAGAGACACGTCTCCTCCACATGGAGTCCCTCTTCTCTCAGATTGCGCCCGCCCTTGGGCTCACACAACCAGCAACTGATCTCCCCTCCGCCGTATCTCCCCCCTTAGTCGCTTCGGGCTCCAATCCGTTGGTCCCGCCCGCTTCTGCGATACAGACTGCAGTTGACGGGAACAACTCTCAGTCTTCTGTCGTCGACAACCACTCCACGCCTGATTCGTCAGCGTCCGTCAAGATAGAGGACGATGTCATGGATTCTCTTGGCCAACTCACCCTGGATGAGCATGGCCATATGCGCTGGATCGGCGGTTCCTCCACTGTGTCCCTCATCCAGTCTTTCCGTGCTGCGACATCGGCCCCTTATTATCGTATATCACCCATGTCTGATGACCCCAGTGGTCCTGGGCCCAGCGCTAACAAGCTATATTTTCCGGCCTCCGTGTTCTTTGGTAAGGTACGCGCACTACCGGGCCCAGAGGAAGTGGAGTACCCTGAACGGGATCTAGCAGACAAGCTGGTGAGTCAGAACCACAATATCTCCATCTGTCTATGTTGTGCTTACTGCGAATAGGTCGACGCGTATTTTTCTAGGCTGCATTTCCTGATTCCGATCATAGACAAGCCGACGTTTATGCGGCAGTATCAGCATCTCATGGATCACACACGGGATTCCCACCTCGCCCGCACTGAAACCGCCTTCATTAGTCTCGTGTTCGCCGTGTTCGCTTGTGCAGCTCAATTAGTCGACGACCCACGCCTCAAAGGCGATACGAATGACGACGGGGGCATGGGTATGGTTTACTATGAACGGTATGCGTAGCTTTTTCACATCTTTCGCACCACGTCTCAATAATCTATTTATCGCCTGTAGAGCATTGATTCTGCATTATATTAGCCATGCCTCTATTCAAGTGCCGCATGTGCAATGTTTCATCCTTGCTTCTTCATTCTTATGCTCTGTGAATTGTCTTCCCCAGGCGTGGCTCCTCATCGGTCAGGCTGTACGCGCCGCACAAGACTTGGGCTTACATGTAATTCTTTCCCGTTGATTTATTCTACTCGTGCTTACTTGTGCTGAACAGCGTTCGCCCCGTCGCCTATTCATATCTCCTATCGAGAAAGAGACACGCCGGAAGATTTGGTGGGGTGTTTACACACTCGATCGCATGCTGGCGCTTGCTCTTGGTCGCCCTCTTGGCGTCGAAGACGTTGATTGCGACGTTGAACTCCCCGTTGATGTCGATGACGAGAACCTGTCCGAATATTATGCAGGCGCCCCGATGAAGACGGACCAACCCTCCTTAATGAAAGGCTTCGTCCATCTGGCATCACTATACGGCATAGCGGGCCGAGTCATGCGCCAAGTCTACAGTCTCGACCACTGTAGAGACAACTTGGAGCCTGAAAGGCGCGCACAGCTGCAACGTGACGTGGAATCCCTGGACAAGGAGTTGACACAGTGGCTGGATGACTTGCCTATCGTTTTCAAATCCAATCCGGTTAGCGAACGTCAGGTGTCCATGGGCGCTGTCCTTTGCAGCCACTACTATTCCGTTTTAACTGCACTTCACCGGAATCTACTACCCGTCAAGCGTGACCAGCCTATCGTTCCCCGTTCAACTGCGAAGGCTGTCTCGTCGGCTCGTGCATGTATTCGACTTGCTCCATTCATCAAGAATGTCGTACCTCCGTCCCATCATCTCGCATTCTTCATTCAGCACCTGTTCAGTTCTGCGGTTATCATACTTATATACGCCATGCACGTCACAGAACCGAAGGCTGCGGGAGCTGCCATGGAAGAGGCACAGAGCTGCCTCGCTGCGTTGGAGTCCTGGGAAGGCTCGTGGCCAGGGGCACGGGAATGCAAGGAGCTGCTTTCCGAACTCACCAATACTGCCCGGGAGGCTATTGAAACATCACAATCTAGACACAACAATGGTAGTGGGCAGAATGGAGCAGGAGCGTCAACACCAGCGTTTCCCATTATTGCCCCTCAACCTCCGCTTGGGATGTCGTATGACCACAGAATGCGGCGGCATTCGTTCACAACCACGCCTCCGAAGTTTATCGCTAGACCAAAGGCTGGCCGAACTTTGTCTCCAGACTCTGTTCGGGCTTCACGGCTACCTCAGTCCTCTTTTTCCATGCGTCTTGAATGTAAGTGCTTTTCATTGGTCATGTTCCCGCACAGCATGATTTCACGTTCAATTGCAGCCGCACGAGCAAGATCTACCTCGAGAAAGCGCGGACATGACGAGAGTGAAGGGATTTCTGGGCTGGGATCTTCGCATCCCTATCGTCTCTCCTTCCCACTGTCGTTCAATGGGCGTCCGAACTTGAGCCCCCAGGGTTCGCCTACGTCTCAAAATAGCTACCCATCTCCTTCCCTGCCTCCTGTGGAACCCCCGCTTGACCGCAGTCCGCCAGTCGCTACCACACCTTCGTTCGGGTCCATGAACACCCCTACCTCGCCGTTGAACGCGGCGCCATCACCGCCGTACGAAAGTGATTTCGCTCATCCATTTTCTTCCGGAGCCATGGGTCACTGGGGAACGCACGACAGCGACCGCAGTATGGGGCTATTCTCGAGCACGTCAGGGAACCTGTTCTCCAACATACAACAGGATGCACCCACCACTGTTAATCCTGCGTTGCTCGGTTTTAATGACTCCTCACAGTTGGGCTTTTCGGGGCTGTCCTCCGCGCCGCCCTCGTCGACGTTCCCGACGCCGGGTCTGCCCTTCCGCGGATTCGACTACATACGAAACCTCGACTCGGAGAGGTACCCACTTGTGGGAGATCAGGGATTTGCCAGACACGGCTTCGATGTAGGTGCCTTCACGTTCGACCCGGAAATCCCGTTTAGCCTAGGCGATCTATCCTCGGAGGGGCATCGACAAACATGACATTTAGTGCCTGTATCAATATCATTTGTATCTAATTTTTGATCCTCGATCTTTGTCTCATATGGTATGGTTGTGTTGCGTAATGTTTTGCCGTACGGACTCGCATCCCACGTTTTTGTGACGAGACTGTTGGTTGTATGTCGTAAACAAGGACTTTTTGTATCCGTACGTATGGTACCTTAGTATGCATACATAATAATATACTTCTCCGGGCCACTTCCTGGGCGTGCGCGATCTCCCAGCTCATTTTCTGCATTAGCACTGTTGGAGCGAAGTGCACGGAGGCTGTCACTATGCCGGCTCGGTGTCCACATAAGTCCCAGTGTGCCTGTGTTCTGCTGAGGTCAGCTACGGAGGCTAATGCCAGCACATTACCGCGACACAAGTCATCACCGTTCATCACGCCATGACCAGCCATCCCATCGAAAGCCTCACCTCACCATCATCATGGGCAATGGTACGTCTGAGAGCCTAAGAAATAGAAGTTATCAAGTCAAAATCTGACACGTGCAGGTGGAGGACAAGTTCTCGCCGTTCGCAAGGGAGACATTGGCTAAGCTCATAGTTTTCGTCGAGGTGCAATTTCCACGGGCTTCCACGGTATTCCACTCTAACAGTGATGAGTGGGTGTGTAGGAAGAGGTACAGCCTGCTATCAAGCTCGCTCACGCCCAGCTTCCCACAGACCCCGAGAAACGGTGGAAGACGGTCATCCCCATCGTGGAGGAGCTCAAGGTCAAGGCGCGCAAGCTTGGGCTCTGGAATCTCTTCCTCAGCAAGGCACATTATCCTGAGTTCGGCGTCCCCCTCTCTAACCTAGAGGTCAGGCTTCTTTGCAATAAGTGATCGCCAGAGGCACTGACGTCAGGGATTTAAGTACGCGGTCATGGCGGAGGTCCTTGGTCGTGCCGTACCCATCGGCCCAGAGGCGGTGAATTGCTCTGCCCCCGATACTGGGAACATGGGTACGTATCCGACGTACGCGGAGTTTAGCGTGCTAGAGCTGACCACGCCCTTGACAGAGATGCTCGCGCGGTACGGCAGCCCGGAACAGAAGAGGAAGTGGTTGGTACCGCTCTTGAACGGGGAGATCCGGTCGGCGTTCTCGATGACGGAGCGATTTGGTGCGTGCACTGGGACCGTGTTATGCGTCGTTTTGGTCGCTCATGTTGTGGCGTAGTCGCATCATCCGACGCAACGAACATCCAGACGTCTATCCAACAGGAGGGTGACGATATCGTCATCAATGGTCATAAATGGTATGATTGACAGGCTTTTTTTTGGGAACGTACGTCTCAGAGACCATGCCATGCACAGGTACATCAGCGGCGCGGGGGATCCCAGGACGAAAGTGCATCTGGTCATGGGTAAAAACGACCCGAATAACCAGAGTCCGCACAAACAACAGAGCGTGGTTATTGTCCCCGCAGATGCGCCAGGCGTGAAAGTGGTGCGGCACATGAATGTCTTTGGCTACGACGACGCGCCGGAGGGACACTGCGAGATCATCTACGATAACGTGCGCGTCCCCCTCAGCAATCTCGTGCTTGGCTGGGGTCGGGGATTCGAGGTAAAGGCCCTGCTTGCAATCTCGGTCTGATGCATCTCTAACTATGAGGGTCAGATCATTCAAGGACGACTTGGGTGAGCATTTGTTGCACACATGTTGTCATGCTGCCGTCTAAAAGTTGCGGAAGACCCGGTCGCATACATCACTGCATGCGTTCAGTAGGAATTGCTCAGCGTGCATTGGATATCATGATTCGTCGGGTGACTGACCCTTCACGAAAGACGTTCGGGAAATTCTTGTACGAGCATGGTGGGTGACATGCTGGTAGCTCTTTGAAATTTACTCAGTCTTGGTCGCAGGAACGGTCACTGCTGACATTGCAAAGTCCCGAGCAGAAATCGAGTCTGCGCGCCTGCTCGTGTTGAGTGCGGCCTTGCAGGTCTGTCGCTGTCTTCACCACACCCACGGCTCGGTGTGCTCAACGACTGTCACAATTCTTTAGATCGACAAATTCGAAGCAAAAGGTGCCCTCAAAGAAATCGGCATTGCTAAGGTTTGGCTTCCTTTGACATTCACTGACTTGCTCCAAATTAAATCCGGGATGTGGGGAAGTTCGTCGTACCCTCGATGGCTCTTGAAGTAGTAGATCGTGCCATCCAAACGTTCGGTGCGGAAGGTGTCAGCCAAGATACAGAACTAGCAGCGCTATGGGCAGGGCTCCGAACCCTTCGCATCGCAGATGTATGTTTCCTTACCTGTTGCGTAGAGCGATTGGCTGACTTCGAATTGTACATGTCATCAGGGTCCCGATGCGGTCAGTAGCTTCAGCATTTATACCTAAGAAAAATGCACTGAGAGGCTTGCATCATAGGTTCATATACAGCAGATAGGACAGCGAGAGCTGAAGAGAGCTCCGGAGCTTCACAAGAAAGCCGCAGCGACGAAGCAAAGGGAGAATATCCTATTCGAGAAGTATGGCTTCAAGTCGTCGCTGTAGTTAGCCTGACATTATTGTATTTGTGCCGCACTTTGTATCGAAGTGCGCGACTGTGTCAGTAATACATTACTTCCTGGCATATATCGCTATCCTTTGCGTGTCAGGGACAGAAATTCAGATACCGAGGTTCCCGGGGTCAGAGTTCTGCGCCCACCCGGCACTGCTGGTGAGGCAACTTCGAGTGCGAAGCCTTCCAACAAGCCACTAAGTTGGCTCCATCTTACACTTCCAACTGTACCTCCAACAAAATGTCTGCTGCATCTGTGGCACGCTATGTAGCTCGACGGACTCCTCAGCTCAGAAGATTCGTCTCCTCACAGTCCAACCCTACCCGCCCCGAATCTACGCTGCCGCCGGCGAAGCTGCGCGCTCTCATTTCCCTCTACCATCAGTCCGGATCATTCGTCACACCGGAAACCCTGGATGAATACATAGACTACGCCTTCATCATCCGACCCACAGTCGAAACCGTTCGGGGGGGCAGTTTCTTGTCGTATTCAGACTTGCGCCATCAGTTATTCAAGCGTCGCGCGGCACCGAAGTACGGCCAGTCCGACGAATGGGACATTGATGAGAAGTACAGAATACAAGACGACTCGGATAGAAGAAATGTGCAGGTGTTCGATGTGCTGTATGGGACGAATGACGGGATAAGACCGGGTTTGGGCGTGTTACAGGATTCATGGGAGGAGATTCAGCAAAGATTAAAGGCAGAGGAGCAGGAGAAAGCAGATTCTTAGGGTACGCCTTTCTCGAACCGTGTCGTTTCAGCTTATGTCGTGCTGATTGCTTGCTCAACCTTGAATCACTATAAAATCTCTAATAGACCACTTGGTCCCACTGGACTTTCCACAGCACCGTAAAAATAACCTAACTTCCTCATATCTGCTCTCATCAGCAGCTTTATCACAAAAGTTGATGTTCTTATTCATGGTCAGAAATTTAACATCTGTGGCAAGATATCCTCGCATGGTCCGAGGAATAAGAAGTCGGCCTCATCGCCTCCTTGACTCCGTTCCAGGTTGAAGATGGCCACTTTTGCACCATGAAGTTTGACTTCCCTCGCAAATGACGCAGCTGGATAGACCTGTTCACTTCTGAGTTTCACACCTGGAAGACCCGGGTCGCAAAGTGCTCACCACAGACGAGGTTCTGACGATGAGGCACAGATCGGCCTTCTCAACCAGATCATATATTGTGTCCAAGTACTTTGGCACTTCTCCAAACCAAACAACGCCAGGACGTGCAAGCGCGCCACATTTTGTGCAATGCGGAAGATTTGAGAGCGGGATCGACGGTTCCTCAGACATCAATTCTTCCGTTCCCTTTAAGAGCGGGACATATACGTTGAATTCCGCACGGTCGCACGATGCCGATGTACACAGTACGTCGAAAAGTCTCCCATGCATCTCCAATATTCGAGGTAGATCATTGAGAGACTGCACATCTTCGTCTGGAATTGCTTTGATCACACTGTCGAGGACCCGTTGGCCATTTTCCGTGATGTTTGGCTGTGCAGCAAGGGCCCTGAGACACATGTGTCTGTTTGTTGTAGACGATAGCACCGTATGCGAAGTGTACGTACTTTCCACGACGGTAGTGATAGAATTGCCACACACGCCCTGGATTTGCTTGGAAGGCCTCCAGAGTTGCCAAGGACATGACATCATACTTACGCCACATGCCTCCCGCTCCTCTAAACGTTGGTATGCCTTCGCTGCATCTGGTGGGCTCGTGCGCAATGTGCACCAACTGTGAGTCGTATTCAATAATGCACTTTGACAGGCATACCAACGTTTAACCGTCTTTCATTCCCTACGTTCAGGGACAAGGTGCCACCAGGTGCCACATCTGCAAACTCTCGAGACACCTTGACATTCATCAACCCTTCTCACTCAATTATATTTGGGACAACTGTAGCTTGTATGCAACGCATCATTTCTGTGAAGCACGAAGGGATCATAAACAGAATCGAATGCGCTACTTGCAAAATTGTCGAATCTGCAAACACCCGTCGAACGACAGTACGCTGTTGCAGCTATCCGCCTTCTACTGAGGTCGACAGTAACCACCCAGAGGGCACACTGTAACCTATGACATGGCTTTATAGTGATATGCAGATTACTATAACAGTAGATCATGTAATGATGCTGTCTCGCCGCTGATATAGTGCACCTTTTAACAGCGCCAGGCGTTGATTTATTGTGGGTAGGTACTTCTTAAGATGACCATGACGTGTTTGATTACGATTACTCTGTCTTGTCGCTCGTTGGGGTAATAGGCATGTTCAGACCGACGCGGCGAGCCGTGGCCTCTATCCGCTCTTCCGCTGTTAGATCAATCAAGGGGTTATATCGCTCTAATAGATTCTGCAGTGCACAAATTCTTTAGTTCGTGCCGTCTTACGGAGGTGACCCCGTACCTTGTGCATTCGCCGGGACCGCATGAACAAGATTGCGTTCTGAACGTCGTATTCAAAGCTCTTCGGCTCATGCGGGGATTGCTCAAACATAGTGCGAAAGCTAGAAGAGATGACCTTGTTCCGATTCGACCCGGGAAGGATCGACTTCACAAGGATGAGCACATGAATAGTTCGTATAAGTTATTACAGGACTCACAGCCTTGTTAATCTCACGTACAATGCTACGATACGCTGAAACACTTGTGGTGGCCATACGTATCTGTTCAGGTAACGTAGCACTTGTCTCGACGTGTAACTCGCAGAAGTGTGGCAGAACATAGAACCACGTGGGATTCCATATCTGGGTGTTTTGACATGGGTATGGGCGTATACGGATACAGATTGATTACTGCTAATGATCCTTTCGTTGTGTTCGCTATCCAAGAAGACGAAATGACCCATCGCTCTATCGCTTGCAATTGTTCTTTCTGAGTTAGATCTGGCCCTGTCTTGGATATTTAGTAAAACAACTTCTTCCTAGACAAGCAAATTTCGGTAGGCTGTGGCATTTTAAATGCGATTCGTTGCTACGTGCTTAGACTTTCTGGATATCCCCTACGTCCGACCTACCTCTAATGCACAAGCCCAGGCGTTGGTATCACTGCACAAGACGGCATGTTTTTAAGCCCCCACTGGTCTGTCTGTCTTTTGACTCGAGTGTAAGCTCTGTACACCAGCGGTCGCCCTACCTGTAAGCTGATTCCTCTCTGAAATTTGACAACCAACTAATTTCTCATAGTCACATCTTCAACCTGCGGAAACAGTCCGAATCTACACAAGTCATTTAATTTGAAGAATCAATGACATCGCCATCGGCCAGGTGCTAATACTAAAAGATATAGTCGTCAGAGGATGGTAATGAGAAACCGGCGAAAGGTTGTTGTCCGGAAATCTGTATACGGTGGAGGGGTGGGTCTTACAGCTGCGAATGAAGAAGTGTGGTTGGCCACAGTTGCATGCACAGGTCACTCGGGACCACCTGCTGAGACCTTTCTCGTTAGCAGGCGAAGCACTGTCGACATCAGATGTAGTATCATTGTGGCACCTGCTAAAGATTCGTGCTATGAGGCCAACAGCAACTATGCCGTCGTCGTATTCGATGGTCCGGCTGCTGCAACTCGCGCACTGAATTGTACTAAAACTAAACTCCTTGGCATGGGGATCAAGACCAGTCTTAACCATCATAGTTGTAGGTCTATCGGAAATGTGTTTCATGCGCCTGAGGTCGCAAGCTTGATCAAGGTATGCAAGAATCCAGCAGAGAAGGCACCCAGGTATGCTTCGAGCATACAGTTCGCACCATCCAACCTGTTCTCATAGCTTTCTATAGTACCTCTGTCCGGGAGGAAACAGTACTGATCTCTCGACAACTACAGTGCAGTCTGATCCTCCTATTCGGGGAGGGGGGCGCGAGATTTATGTTTAAGGATCTGTCGTTCCCATTGTTCAAAATTGTAATCTGATGTGCCAAACAGACAGATAGTCTAGGATATCTATCATCATTCCTATCATTCTCGATACGCTACTGCAATCGGTGATGATTATTCCACTCTTGATTACAGTTATATTTGCAAAACTCCTTCTACTTGAGTAGGATTACACAAATACAGGTTGTTCATGATCAAGCACACGTTGTGGAGAGGGACATCCTGCTGCTATCAATGAGACCGAGAAGATCATGAGAGTGGTACATGAGCGCTTGCCAGTGAGGCATTGAAACCAATCGCCACATCAAAACCCACGGCTTACGAGAGGCATCGACTCCGAGTCCGACACTGTCCAGACAACAATCAGCTCAACCGAGCTGCTCGTCTTCAGCAAGTCATCCCATTGTTTGCACATGGGATCTGACTAGCCTGCTTTTCGTTCTTAAGCCTCTGAGGTGAGGGTTGCCATTTCGTCCCTGGTGGTCATGTTTTTTGACCTCTATTTCGTTTACTCTAACCATCTGTTGCTGACAGCGTCCGTTGCCATCGTGCTGACCGAACGTCGTTAAGTCTTGACTCATCATGGCGAAAAGTGCTGCTCTGAATCCTACATCAATGCCGTTTTTCCCTGGGGGAATTCGCACCAGCGATGATGAAGGAATTCCTGGTGTGGGATTCACGTTGGCCGGACTTCTGGTTCAAGACCATGCCTCTTTGTCCTCATTCTCTATCTCGCCTTCTGAATATCGTTCAGTGAAGTCATCGCCTAGCCCTCCTACAGACTCTGTTGAAGCAGGCCCAGTTCGTTTCCAGCAGTCACCACCAACTTCAAACTGGATGCGTCAGTCGCCAACACCACGTTCCCTTGAGGGTGATAAAACATACGTTCTCGAACATCGACCTGCAAGAGAAAGCAGCATTTCTAGTAGCCTTGACGCTTCGCCTAGGTTGGAGGAAACGAGCCCTGGAGTGGGTACTCCTGACCATGGATCGTTGGCCCCCTGTAGTGGTGCCGTGGGTAGTGGTTCGACGTCGTTCCGCCACGGTGGCTTGACACCGTCTATCAACATCCAAAACTCACGTTCACATTTTGGACACAACGTCATGGTTACTTCTTCGTCTCCCGTATCGTCGCTCGGTTCCGGCAGTCACTTCGCATCAAGCATGGACCAATCTTTTGAGGCGCAGCTAAGGGCTTCACCCGTCATCAACGACATTCTGGATCGCCTTGATCGCTGCGAACGCTCAACTCGAGAGATACAGAGAGACCTTGGGGATGTCCATCGAAAAGTGGACCTACTTGTCGAGCACTGTCTTGGTCTCAACACGCAGCCCGAGTTCAAAGATCCATTTGCACCATCCAATCTTAGCGTACCTGGACTAAGTGGCCCTAGACGTTCTATTTCAGGTGGATTGGCCCCGAATCAAGCAACCGATGATATCACGCAGATATCTCAACGGCTCAATACCCTCACATCGTCTGTGGGTCAACTCCTTGTTTTGCAAACCCAGCAACACATCCAGAACGCCACTTCCTCTCTTGGAAACAATCAGATGACTGGTCTCGTATCTCAACAAATGGATGTGCCTCCCAATCAGATGCTTTCTCCTCCTTTACCAGGTGGTGCCAGTCTCTTGGGCCATGGATTACCCAGTCGGGGGGCGCCCCGTGCGCCCCATCCACCGGTGAGGACTTGGTCTGCAGGTAGTCTTGATTTTTCCGGTCGTCCTTCCGATGGTGGTGTACTGCCTCTCGGCCCCCGTGCAGACACTCTCATCCGCGATAAACGTCGATCTTCCACGGCTTTGCGTCGTGAATCATCTGGAGTATGTTGCCTGCATTCTCCGTAGCTTGTCATTGCTCATCAACAGTTAGATTGTTGAGGTAATCGGGGCGTCACCTCGCGATGCGGCCGGGCCAGCACTTTCCAAGTGGGATCAGTTGGCTCTTGCACCTGAGTTGCTGAGGTCCTTGACCAAATTTGGGTTAGTACAATTGCAAGACTTCATTTCGTTAATCTTAACGCCACGTTTCAGTGTTGGCCCGCCTAATAAAATTCAACAACGTGCTCTGCCATTCCTTCTTCGCGGTGCGGATATTATTGCCCAGGCCCCTCCCACTCAGGAACGCATTGCGGCCTATGTGATCCCTGCTATTCATGTTGCACTGGTCCACACAGCTGGTCGCCCAGCTCACCTTGGCCCAATTGTGGTGATGGTTTCAACGACTGTTGATCAGGCAACACAGGCACAACGGATGATTCGTGACTTAGGCGGACCTATTGGCATTCGTTCTGCTCTTGGGGTCGGGACTCCTTCAGCGAACGGTGACCTGAGCCATGAGCTTCGTTTGCTTCAGCAGAGTATGCCTCACATTATCTGCGGCACACCCCAGAAGCTTCACGCTCTTTTCACTACGCCGAACGGTCTCAATGCCTCCCAGGTCCGCTTCCTCGTTCTGGACGAGGTCGACCAATTGATTGCACGAAATCTTCACGATTTCATCTTCAACATCGTAAAACTGTTCCCACCGCCGCGTAGTCGCCCGCTTGGGAACGGTACACCTCTCAGTAATATAGCGTCTGCGTCTCAGACGTCATTGTCTTCACTGGACTCTGTCAGTACTTCCCCTCTTGCTACCCAGCAGGTTCCTGTGACCACCAGGAGATTTTCCACCTTAACCTCGTCGCCCAACTCTATGGACGGACCAAATGGTTCTACGCCACAAATTGAACGACAAACGGCTTTGTTCTCGAATACTGTCCCCCAAGACGTGCTCAACCTAGCGACTGCTATCCAGCTACGGGAACCAGTTCGTGTTCTTGTACGCCGGGATGGAAATGTTACGCAAGCCGATACAAGTCATGGTGCCCGTGGTCTTCGCCAATTCTACCTCTACCTTGCTTTCACTGCAGGTGGCCGCTCCGACTCACTGCCTGTAGCTCCGGGCGGAGGGCTGGGCATCATTGGTTCCGGCCGGGGTGCTTCTAGTGCTGAAACGGTGCAAGCTCGCGAGTGGAAGCTTGATGCACTTGGCGATCTTTTCGAAGATATCGAGACATCCCAAGCTATCGTACACGTTGGCGGAATGACAGCATTGGAGTCCGTGCTGTACAAGCTCACGAGTCGTGGCTTAGAGGCCATCCCTCTTGTACGACCGCCATGTCTTCTCTTTTTCTCTCTGTCATACTCATGTTTGTTTCCTAGCACGGCGACATGAATGCAGGTGCCAAGTTGGCGGCTTTGAATAAATTCAGAAATCCTACCAGTGGCTTAATGCGGCCAGTCGTGGCAAAGGTCTTGGTTGTGTATGATGTGCAAGTTAAGGCACCCGAGATTTCTCACATTCCACTGGTCATCAACTACGGTTTGTTTGCTGCTTCACATCTGCTCGAATATCTTGTCTGACAGCGAGGTCCTATTTGTTAAAGATCTCCCCAAAGCTGTGGAGGAATATGCGCATCGGTAAGAGCTTCCTTATTCATATTTTCTAGTCTTCATCTTTGTGTTCCAGTGTTGCTCCCGCCATTGCTCCCAGTCATTCCCGTGCGGGGGTCATCATCAACTTCGTCACTGCTACAGGTGGTGATGTTGAAATGCTTCGTTCCATAGAATGCTTCTATAAGTGAGTCAGTTCGCCTTTTCCCCAACATATGCAGCCCGACTCACCTCTGTTTCCTTCCAGGATCAAATGCGTATGTGTATTCCATGACCACACTTATAGCCCTGATTAACTTGTGCTCATAGCCTGAAGTCCCCATCAACCTTCGTGACATTGTTTAAATTGACGTTCCTGACGTTGTATCCCTAAATGCATATCTACACACTTGATTGCCAGCCATCTCAGCTCTCCCTCTCTTTGCTTACTTGCTATTATATTAGTCGCTTTGCTCATTCTGTTCTATACCCTTCTCATGCACCCATCCTAACCGAAAACTGTCTCCGTACCTGCTACCCTGACCCTCTTCTCGCACACTGTATAATTCCTCGATTTTTCACTCATGACTTCCAGACTGCATTTCTAATTTGTTCCTAAGTGGACTGTCAATATTCTCAATGTACCATCTTCACTACAACTCGCGAGCTGCCTCTGTCCTCTCTTCCCACCGGGTTGCCATGATAAATTGTAGATGTGATCGATATGGACCTTTCTAAATGTTGCAGTGTCAGAGACGGAGACGCAGGTCTGTCGTCCCACTTACCCTTTCTCAACTGTCAAAGACAGATGCCAATCAATAGTACCGGGCGGATTTGTATACATCAGGATCCCTCCAGTCTCCAAACCAACTGCAAGCACTCGACTGCATAACGGTTTGAGAACCATCAAGGAAGTATCAGCACAACGTCTTACCCGTCTTGGTCTTGCGGTGTGAACGCAACAGCCGTAGCTGCTTCTTGTAGCTTCAATGTTGTTGCGATTACCCATTGGTCTCGTTGAGCATCTTTTGGTCGCCATGTCTTTACCTGAGAAACCCCGCTGTCAATAAGATACGCTTGGAAACTCTCGCTATAGTGACGAACCGTCTTATCACGCGATGCTGTCGCGAAAAGATCTCCTTCCGTAGACCACGTCCCATCCCAAATGATGCGGGCGTGCGACTTGTCTGCGGCCACAGGAACGTATCCTATGCTCGATAAGCACCAGGTACGCACCAAAATGTTCAGACGGTCAATGTTGCAAGGTGCACATTAATCATCTCACCTTGGTCATCTTTTGCACGGAACAACCGCCAAGTACGGTCACGAGAGACCGTCAGGATATGCTGGTTGTCTGGACTGAAAGCAATCCGCGTGACAGTCAGTACGTGGCCCTCAAGCGGTGTACCGATCGGTTGGAACTTCTCCGTGTCATAGACGCGAACGACAGCGTGCTGGGCCGTCGTCGCCTTGCAAGCAGTCGCCATGAGCTTCCTTGAAGTCGAGACGCCGAGAGTGATCGACTACATAGCCACAAAAGTTATGCTTGTGCTAGAATGAAATGAGAGAAGGGAAGACACTATACCTCATAGCCATGTCCGAACACCTTCTCAACTTCCGGCCACAACGTCATTGCGGCTAACTCTCCTTCAAATGGGCGCCTTGAAATTTTCTCGTCTCCGATCATGGTGCCCACGATTGCGATCTGGGCATTCGCTGACTTCGGGATGAGCGACCATGTCCTAGGACCGCGAGACGTAGAACTCACCATCGCTGATGGCTTTGTTCGACAAACCAAGCGGTGGAACACTCGCGCCCCCCGGACGCGCGTTCTAGTTCGTTGGAACAGCACAAGAACAGAAGAGTTAGCCATTCTAGATGCTAACATGAAAAACGTACCCCTTCAAAAGCCAGGTCAGCGATGCCAAGGCTTCTTATTACATGCACAAATCCGCGCGGTGCTTCAAATACCCGAGCGACTTTTTCGTCGGCGACACTCACGAATCGCAAGGGATCGAGAAACGCAACACCGACTAGGTCATAACCATGCACCTGCGGCCTTCCAACCTCATGCCATGACGGAACAGATCCATTAGTGACCTGAACGGGAATAGCACCATGGATCCGTGTCGTCTGATCCAACCTAAATCGTGCGCAGCACATCAAGCGATTCAGACGGATAAAAACGAGGCAGAAGACGTAGCTGCATACCCTGCCGAGATGACATAGTCCCCGCTAGGACTCCACGCAATCCCGCGTACAGCACCCGCGTGCCCGGAAATTGCAGCTACTTCAGCCCATACTTCGTCCTCCACAACCGACTTATCGCTGATTAATGAACTAGAAGCCATGCATCGCCAACGGCGCCACCCCCCTGCCCAACCCCAGGCAAGTGCATCGGTGCCGCCGCATGCCCAAAGACCTCCAACAAAACCGCCTAGACGTTGACCACCGACATCACCAAATCGTTGACGATTTATCCACAATGTGGACGTAGCATCAAGTTCACGATCAGTAGTGGGAATGGTAGAAGGAGACCAGAGTATAAGAGAAGAGTCGGTAGATGTTGAAAGGAGAGTGGGTGTCGAGAGAGTGGACGAGTCTGAGGACCGCCAGGATAAGGATGTAATGCCTGCTTCGTGGCCGACAAGGAGAGCATCAAGAGTGACGGAGAACTGGGTAGAGCTGCGGCAAACACGGTCTAAGAGACGTCCCATCATACGCATAGAAATGGGCGAACCTGCTCTTTACAGTGAGTATATGTTTTTTGAGTGAAATTTGTCGCCCGCCTTCTTCCGCCTCGGTAAGTTCGCTGAGAGACGCCTCAAAAGCATCTAGCGGGTCATCGTTTAGGGGGCTCGCGTCAGTCTTACGGGCTTCAACTTTGATGATCGGCTCGATATTCCACAAGCGTATTGTCGCGTCTTGAGAGCCGGAGGCCAAGATGAGAGGTTCAGAAGGCTCGGGCGATGGCCGAAATGAAAGACCGCGAACCCAGTCTTCATGACCGGTGAGTGTCGCAGCCGGAACGAACTGAAATGCTACTAGCTATGGCAAGCGACGAGCAATTATGAAAACTCTCTTACCGAGTCCTGCGACCGGGTATGTAGCTGTATGTTTCTATCCGTTCCTGCAATCGCAAGAACGAGTGCTATTTTGAGGGACGTCAGCCTTCCGGTTCTAGATCCTTGAGTGGAACATGTCATACCGTTGCTCTGCGGCAGTGTAGCAAGTTCCATAGACAATGGGTATCGCCCTTTGAGGGAGAAGTTCTGTAATTCGGTTAATTCATCTATGTTCAGAACGTTAGTAACAAACACCAGGTGAATTGGTATGCAAGACTGCGCGCCTTTCTCGTTGATTGTCCACACTATCACGCTTGAGTCAGATGCACCAGTAACCAGACATCCTGACTGCGTGTGTACCGCAAGAGCAGAGATGGCCTTTGTGTGAGCCTGCACAGCACACACGGAGGTCCACTATACAGTATACATACAGCGTTCAGAACAATGATTGTTCAGTGACATCGTAGAATATGTACATGAATAGCAGTCATGCCTTGGAATCCGCGAATCTCCAAAGCCTCAGTGCTCCTGTATCGTCTGCACTGACGATCCGATCATCTTGCAGGAACCTGACACAAGTCAAGAAGCCTGAATGACCCTGAAGTGTTTCGAGCACTCCTCTGTCCGCAGAGTCCTGCGGGGTACGGACGTAAAGGGCTAGAATAAAGTGGAGGGTACAGGGTCTGGCGCACCAGTGTATCCCAGAGAGCGACAAGTTTTCCCGAGCCAAATGCAATCAGAGACGCTGCGGATATGTCTGCTGCGTGATTGAACCTGTTAGTGGAGGCTGAAATGTATTCGATTGCAGACATCGCGACCAGCAATGCCAAAAACACAAAACATCTGCATTGGAGACATGGCAGTCATTCGGTTTAAGTAGTTTGTTCACACGCATCAGAAACCCGTAAAATGCACGTGCTCTTGCTTTCCCATCACATGGCATGCGCCGTCGTTTGCCCAGCGCCCATTGTACAAGTCCATGTGCATCTTGGGCATTGGTGTCGACGTCGTTCATCTTCCTCGGATTGCGGCTCTCGTCCGCAGACGCTCTCCAACACGTTTGGCGATGCGCATTCTTAGCTCCACTGAGTTCGTTTGCTGGGACGCGTTTCTTCCGACAGAAGATGCGCGTGCAGAGCGTTTTCTCGCCGTAAGGTAGGCCCCAGTATAACAGGATCAACAATGACAGTGCTAACGTGCAACCCACGGTACAGATGGGCTGTCAAAGAGGCGGCGTACAAAGCACTCAACCCACAGGTCAAGCCAGTCTGGAAGGAGCTCTCATATGTGAGGAGCACGGACGACGGGAAACCACAGATATTGTACCATCCTCTCAATGAGCAACACGCGTCCAAGATCGGGAAGATACACGTCTCCGTCAGTCACGACGGGGAATATGTGTTTTCCACCGTGCTTGTCGAGGCACCGGTCTAAGACACTGGAGCCATCCGGGCACTTGGCCTTTACAACTACATGACCGGTGGGCACTGCTTTGTGGAAGATCTTCAAAAGCAGTAACGTTATGTTCGGCTAGGGTAATTTGCTTCCTTACAACTCTCCACTCTCTATTCACCCACATCAATTCCCTTCGGCCACCAGTCTGGCCACCAAGGTGATACTGTCCACGATTTATCTTCTGGTGCGCCATTCCCCCCGTCCTCATTCGCACTTGCATCAACTTCGAACTTCAGATCCCCGTTTGCTTCCCCGTCTATATGCTCCAATCTTAATAGCGCCAGACCAACACCACGCACCGTCGTCAGGAGTTTACCGGTGCCACGCGGGCGCACTGCACGGCCATCCGCAGGTGGACGTACTAATGATGTACGAATGTTGGTTCCTGATCTGAAAGAGGGATGAGGTGAATTTTTTTCACCAAGACTTGATCCATGTCATGAGCAAATGCAAACGAGCATAATAATAACAGTGTTACGTACGAGGAGGGTGTAAGATTCATGATCACAGGGAGTATGCGCTTGCGTACGACACCAGTGTGATATGTACGGACGGTGAGCTCTTGACCGACGTAACAACCTTTGCGGAAATCCACTTTCATTGCAAGATCAATTGAGTTAAGCGTGCAACACCAGTAACAAGCATGAACATACATCCGCCCATAACATCTAAGTTTGACTCCATTGGAAAAGCCTGTAGCGCAGGTATCTCATATGCGCCCTCGGGCACACCGTGCAGAATTCTGTGAAGGACATAATCCTCTGTGGAGCCTTCATCATGTGTTGCCAACTCCTGTGCTGGTTCCATAAGCAATAACACACACTGGTAGACTCAAATTGGGGACGAAGACCAGAATTGAGGGGGTATACTCACGTCTTTCCCCCTTCTTGATTAACCTTCTGATGCCCATGCCAACCGCCCTTCGATCACGAATTACTTCTCTCTCCACACCCCATGGCCATTCGCCCTCCTCCCACACGGACTCCACGACACCGCTGCGGGCCCAAGCCCACCGGCGGGGTCCGTCCCACGCCTGCTCTGTCTCGCTTCCCCAAGCGGCCCAAGCGTCGTAGTCCTCTGTTACATCACGTAGACGCACTTTAGCACGCAGGACATAGCGCTTGAGAAGAAAGAGGAGAGGCGGTGCATCAGACGATATGGTGGTAGCCCGCGAGTCATACTCAATGAGGAATGCAGGCTGCAACTTTTCATCGACAGTGGTATGCACAAAGACGTCGTATAAGACACGGCCCTAGACGCACGCCGAGGTTCAGCAACCATATTGATCGGTCAATGGATTCACATACCTGTGCATGCAGAAATGCAGAGAAGAAAGGACCGCGAGTTGGATTAGGTACCGATGATGCGAGTATTCCGTTAAGAAACTCTGCAGCATGTGAGCCCGTGACAGCGACGAGAGACCTGTGAGGGATACGGGCAACGGTGGGCGTTCGCCGAAGGAGTGCTCTCACCGACGCTGGTGTCGGCATTATGCGTGCGATGTCAAAATGAAGCTGCAGAAAGTGGCAGGTAAAGTCTGACGGCGCGACGGTGTGAAGCGTTCCCGTCACGCACGTGGCTATTTGATGCTCTTACTAAGGCCACTCATTTTAGGGCGACCACAATCATGTCCAACAACTGCAATTCTCTTCTCGCTGCTCTGAAAGAATGCGTACTTTACTCTGACTGCGTCGTCAAGAAAGGATATCTTCCCTCGGAGTGTATCAGAAACCACATTGATGAGCTTCCAGAGCGATGTCGCTCACTCCGGCTGGCCACCTTCGAATGCAAACGCAATCTGGTGAGTCACTCTTCATATCTTCGTGTCGTCTCCGTCATGTTGGACGCTGACCCATCCTCGATCAGCTGGACATGCGGAAGCGTTTTAGGGGAAATAATGGAGGCGCCATTCTTACTAAGACCGAGGATCTGAGTAAGCCCGCGTCACCGACTGCAGAGATCCCGTCGGACGCAGCTGCGTCGTAAATTCTGGAAGGAACTCGGATTACATCTGTATGATTAGCAACCTAAGTCACTTTGCGTAGCTAGTCCTCTGACTCGGATGTCTAGCCGAAACAATAAAAAAGGAGCTCTGGATGATTTATTAGGGGCAAAACGGCACTGGCTCATAGGCACAAGGTGCGAAGCTGATGACTACCAGTTGTCATTCACTCGTGATCGCGTCATTGCGGGTAGTAACGTATTGCATATGGACAGTTTCCTTCACCTGCTATATTTAAGGACGCGGCAGCGATAACACTACGACTCTCACTTCACCATTTGGCACGCACATACTCTGCAATGACCTCCAATAATATAAAACTGTATACTGCCCCCACCCCAAATGGCCGTAAAGTCTCTGTCTACCTTGAAGAGCTCAAGTCTGTTTATGGTCTTAACTACGAGTGCGTCTCTTTTCCCGCATCTTCATTACATCTCCTTCACCATCTGCGTAGCGTGTACAAGGTGGATTTTAGTACTTCTGAACAGAAAAACCCGTGGTTCATCAAGATCAACCCCAATGGCCGCATTCCTGCCATCGTTGACCACTCACGTCGTCAGCCGGACGGTTTCGCAGTATTCGAGAGCGCCGCCATTCTGCTTTACCTTGCGCAGCACTATGACAAGGAGTACCACTTCTGGTTCAACCCTGCTACTGAGCCGGAGGATTATAGCGAGATGATCCAATGGATCTTCTTCACTGTGCGTTAGATATTTTCTTGGCCGTTGCAATAGGCTAAAAAAAAAGCTGCCCAAACTAGCACGGAGGCGTAGGTCCCATGCAAGGACAAGGTACACTGTCGCTTTGATTGTTCAGGGCATGGAATATAAATATAACGTGCGTTTCTCATCCGCAGCTAATCACTTCGTGAGGTTTGCTTTAGAAGACATTCCGTACGCCAAGAAGCGTAGGTCTATCCCCTCGTTACCAAGCTTTCGCTGACTGATTCTGTCGGTCGCCTGTAGGCTATACCGACGAGACAAAGCGTCTCTATAACGTTCTCAACATCCGACTTCAGGGCAGAGACTATCTTGCCGGTCCCGACCGTGGCAAGTACAGTCTCGCAGACATAAATGTCTACCCATGGTCAGTCTTTGCAATCTCGCTGTGCTATTGATGCTTATCTTGCATCTATGTTAATCGATTGTTGACCAGGATTGTTGCGCGGACGTTCCTTGATATACCCATCGATGAGTGGCCCAACCTTAAGTCATGGGTTCAACGCCTAGATTCCAAGGCCGGCGTCCAAGCTGGCCTCCAAATCCCACTGAGTAGCAAGTGAAGATAGCGCTTCTCACGCCTGTCTGGTTATTCTCGTTCTCGACGACGCCGATAGTGATGTATGTTGTAGTTACCGATTTGGCTCAAGTACCGATCAAGAGTACAGTGACAATGATCCGAGATATGATACGCCGGAAGGAACCACTACAGGTAGAGGCTCAGTCCATATCCAAGTATATATAGTCCTACATATTCATCTTGCCACCCATCGATCACGTTTTATGTTTGGCTCATCCTCACACGTCACACATCCGCCTGTAACGGGCCTGATGAGGCGAGACAAAACACGCACACAGGGGACAAGTTAGGCTCTGTTTGTTATCAGGATCTAGCGACCGTATCTGTAATCTTCTAGGCAATAAGAGCAGCTTGCAGCTGAAAAGATACAGCTTGGGCCTACGGATATAGATAAGGCATCTAAATGCGGTTTAGCAATCACTGGTAACTCGTAGTGCTTTATCTCTCACAGCTACACAAGTGGAAGCTTGCCGGAGGGCAAGAAAAACTCAGACGAAGAGGCACACACGCTATGTTACCTGAGACACAGATGAAAGTACGGTACAAGATGATCTGTCAGGAGCAACAACTATGAACAATGCTTATGTAACAGTCCATAAGTGGTAAGACTGATGCCAGGCTTACAACAAGAGATATCTACATTGTCATATATCTAAAATGTTTCGTGTGTTCTTCTCAAAGGACAAGATGCTCTGAAACACGATTATATGTATATACTACCCTCTGGGACGACGGATTTTATCCTACAATTCCTGTATGTCCCGAAACTTCCAACTCGCCCAAGTTGAAGGTCACCGGCGCCTCACTCTGTCCAACCAAAGGGACTTCACGGGCTTCCCTATTGTACTCGATGCGGCACACGTAGCGTGAGCCTCGCCGGAACAGCCATCGCGTGCCGATTATCGGTGTAACTGAGGGCTTGACAAGAGTTCAATGTCACGAAGCCTGTGTATTCTTACCCCAGTAGAAGTATTTCCCCAGAATCGGAACGGGACAATTAGGGCTGTCACTGAGCCTGTCTGAATTCGCGAACTATACGTACTTCACATTGTCGGGTTGGCAGCTTTTCGGCTTGAGATGATCGGTACCACACTGGTAGCTCCTTAGTTGCCTGAATACTGGTGACCAGAGAACCGTCTGTAGAGCTCTTGAACCTGCATAGGTCTGTATGAATGGCACTCACGGAAGCCTTTCTTTTGCGAGCAACACCCAATATGGCAGACTGCCCTGTGCAAGCCTTTCAGATAGGCAAGCTTAGTGCCGACCAAGAGGAAATCTCACACCCAAACCGGCGCTTGCCAGTGGCAGGTTTCTTTATTTCAAATATTGATAATGTCGATATATTACTATCCCCTTCGCCTCCACAAGTTGTCGAAAGTCATCCGTCAGATCGAAGAGAACCGAAGAAGTTGGATTTAATGACTTGATTAGGACGGCCCGAACATTGACATTGACCACTCTCAGAAATTTTAATACGAAATGTTGCGTTGTCGACCCTGTCTTCACCTCGATGAGGTGTCCCAAGGAATATCATACCACCTACAAAGTTCAGAATGTAATCGAAACCGTTAAAACCCGTATCTGCCTAGGCGCTAGCAATGATAAGCACCAAAAGTGACACCAGGTTGTGCTGATTGGAGAGAGAGTCTAAGGACAGTATTGATACAGACCTGTTTAACGATGAGGCCTCCCGTAGAGTACGCAATTACGATCAGATGTCGATTCTCGTGCCTGTATTGCAATCTATTTCTTGGAAGCATATGATTACGCCTTCCCTCATGATCATGTGTTCCAACTTCTCAAGAAATGTCTCTGAAAACGTCCGAATGCGACCGGTCGAGACATCTGAGAGTACGTTTGTATTATATCCGTAGATCATTATCCGAGCATCTGGAATTATAATTAGTTCTGATGGTTGTCGAAGCCACATGAAACTCCCGCCACTATT
>QLPN01023763.1:0-11535 GCA_003314395.1 Albatrellus ellisii
TTTTATCATTACATGTACCTTCATCAATGACGCCCATGTCCCTGTTGGGACATCCAGAGGCTCTTGTTACCGTTTGCGGCTGCACGTTTTTTTGTCTCGTAGACTTTAAATTTTGTGACTGCAAAGCAAATTTGCTCTCTGCTTCCGCGCCTGTGACGCACCTAATAGTAGATCTGTGCTATGAGTGAACCGATTTATATCATTATTTCCCGGAACTTCTTTGACCATGATGTTTTGACCGACTATTCAGTCAGACATGTCTTTCTAATGCGTCTAAAAGGCTGGCACGTATTGGATTAATATTCTACGTTTCACATGTCAGCGTTTTAGCGCTGACCGCAGCGTGTGTATCATGTTGTCACCGTCTCAGGTTAAGTTCGTTCCGCCCATATCCACAACGTCGTCGGCGTCATCATTTTTGCCGAATCAAAATCTGGGATGGAGGCATAGAATGGCGGGCCTATTTCGTAATTAACATCCTTCGCTGCGCTGAGACTCCTGTGGATGATTGTGTCTATTCGTCGAGGTATCGATGGCCTGAATATACAGATGAAATCTGGTATTGTGAAAACAGCTTATCAACTACTGTCCTGTTGCGCCTGATCTTGTTCTTCCTGCTCGTCCTCTGCAGCACTGAGCTCAGTCGAAGAGTTTTGGGAACTCGTCTCGTCTGTGGATTCTGAATCGAAATCCCAAGCCCACAAAGGTGCATGCTCGATCCGCATGGATGGGTGCTCGTCGAATGGAATGTGAGTCGACGTTAAATACTGATACAGCGAGCTCGGCGCATTTATGTCACCATGGAATCCATCTAAGTAAGCGCTGTTGACACTAAGAGCAATCAGCAAGCAGTGTTTCAAATCGAAGACTGAGCCGGGACCTTTTCTCGAAATCCAATACGATGGGACCTAGTCCGTCAAGGAGGGCCGTTACTTTCTTTCCGTGGTATGTAAACCGAGGCTGGAACGCGTTTTCAGGACGGTCGCTAGTATTCGCCAGCGGGGAATCTGCAGGCAGCCAGAGCACTGTTGCGGCCTTCGCCTCCTGAGATGGAAGCATTGCCTGCAACTTTCTGCGATCGCTGACAAAGCCAAACAATGGACCTCCAGCCTGCGGCCGTGGCTCGATCGATACCGTGTCCTCTGGGTCGGGTTCCGCATTCTCGAATATGCACAGGCATGTGTCCTGCTCCGATGTGACTTCATGGCTGCGATCCGCATCTCCAGCCGTATGCATGCTGCAGCGAGTGAGCCGACCAGGAGCTATTGTGACCGTCCTTCCCATCAGCGCTGCAATAACGTTTATTCCATCCGTCCCGATGACGACAAATCTATTGTCGCTGGTGTTGTCGACATGCGCTCCATAGTCAGCGATTATGTGCCCTGTCGGCACATCCCACAGCTGGATCCTGACATCCCCATCGTCGTCATACACAGCAGATGCTAGCAGACGACCGTCGGGAGACAGCGTTATACAGGGATCTGTCTCTTCGCTGGTCACCTCTCCAATCTTGACCCTTCTAGCGGCATCCCAGATAACGATCGAATCGAGTTCAGTTTTGATTGTGAAATGGGAGGGATTGTCGGTTCCTGGCGGCTGGTGCAGCGCCTGGGAGATATCCTGTACGTCGTAGTGGGATCCGGATGCGGTCTCACAGATCTGGGGGGCCTTTGGGAACCTTCGGACCAAAATATAGTGTTGCCCGTTGGTGGACAAGGCGGCACCAACGATATCATCGCCGACCGTTTTGGAGGTTCCCCGACTACCAGCACCCTCGTGATTGGCCAGATCAACTATCCTGACACTCCCGTAATTTTGAGTCATGTATGACGCCATCAGGAATCGGCCGTTTGAGAAGGCTTTGATATGACGGTCCGTTCCAGAGTGAGGCATTGAATTGATTCTGCGGAGACAGATCTCTTCATGAGATCCGTCTGGCAATGTGTAGCCGACAGGGGTCCCGTAGCTCGGATTCCCAACAAACGAAATTGTGCCGTTGTTCGAAAGCCAGACTGTGGTGGTCCATGAACTATCTCTGAAGGCACCGGGCCAGTTAGCATGCCGCTGATTGTGGATGAAGGTCTGATGTCCTGTGAGTGGCGATTCCGAGTCGAACCCAGTGGACGGCAGAACAGTAGATACATGAATGAGCGTGAACATGTCTGTGTCGTGCCCGATCCCCGGTATCTGGTAGCCTGATACACGAATCACCGAGAACATATCTGCATCTTTCCCAGGCGTCGATATGTGGTAGCCTGAGTCAAGCAAAATCGCAAGCCTCAGACGAGACTCGGAACCAACTTCTGGCATTGCTGCTGCTATCGCTATTATCTCTCCAGATCTGTCTTCGATTCGGAAATCATGCAGTTTCGTCAGGGAGGCCTCCTTCCAGCGCCAGAGACGAATGATTCGAGCCGGGTGCGCAGTGGCAAAAAAGTGCTCCCCGAATGAGCACCAAGCCACGATATCTAGACCGACTTCCGTGAGGAAATCGGGGGATAGTTTGGAGATGCCAGAGAAAGGATGTCCATTCGGTGCAATTACTGGACTCGACGTGCTCCGATTGAGTGTTGTTCCATCAGCTAGGACCGTCACATCGTGAACATCCACTTCCTTATACTCCCGGACCAGACTGCCGGTCTGTATGTCCCACAGCAGGACACTTTCCTTGGCTCTTGACCATATTGCAAGAACACAGTCATCAGGCGAGAAGGTAGCGCCATCGCCTCCGGGAAACGTATCCAGACGAGCACCTGTAGCTGCCTCGAAGAGGACGACCTTTTCGTAGGTCACCACCGCCAGAATCTTGTCGTCATGAGAGAATTTCAAGGAATGTATATGATCCAGGTCGCCCGTGGCGAGGATCCTAGAATTGAGATCCCATTTTTGAGGCAGGCCATGAATGAACTGAACTTCGCTGTCGAGTTCCCTAGAGTATTGCTTGCGAATGAGAGACAAGGATGGGGAGAATGGCAAAGCAGAGTGGTAGATGTGCATCGCAGAGTGTTCCAGGATATCGTAGAACCGTGCCAAAAAGCGTTCAATGTCTTGCATCCAGTCGACCAGTTCGCTACACGGAACCGTGCCCTTGTTCTATAGAGGCATGTCAGTGATGGTCAGTCACCATTGCTCGGCCAATCGAGCGGAATCTAGCTTACACGATTGAGCCAGCTCGTCACATTAAATACTGAATGGACCGCATTGCGCATGTCATCGGTGATGCTGATTACCTCTAACCACGACAAGACATTATACCTCATGAAGTCACGCATAGCTTTAAGCAACTGTGATGCCCCGTCACCATGATCTCTTGCAGCGCAGACATGCCGAGCCCAGTAACGACAGGCATACTCAAGTGCGCCCCCGATACTCCGCTTCCGTCGCTCATGCAGATCCTCGACATCGGTATTCATTACGTATGGGGGGAGATCACAGATGTTTCTCTTTAAGTTGTTCTTCATAACGCGAAAACAACAAAGTGCGAGCTCGGTGTGATATGTAGCTTGGTCAATATGAAACCGAAGATCTCTGCACCGTTTGGGATCAAGGATGAAGTCAGGAAATGATTTATGGAATACCATGATGTCTTCCGCCAACGACTGCCGGGAAGGGATGGAAAAAACGGAGTGGAGAGTTCCCATCGAGGTCAACAAATCGGCTGAATGAACGTCCAACAGGGTCGACAAGCCAGAAACAGAGATCGGGTTGAACATAAGAATGACGGCCGCAACTGTGCGGCGCATTTGGTTCAAGGCAGGATCCGAGTCGTCGTCACTAACTGTGTCAAAGTTTGCCTTGAGAATCTCCTCATACAGGGCATCGATCCCGATCGCGCCTTCTTGCTTGGTGCTTCCTGACAACGCGACGATCCTCTCCAGGCTCTTGTGAGGCGAGCTATACGGACGCTCTATGTACTTGACCACGGTCGAGGCAAATATGAATAACCGACCGCTCTTTTTGACGAGGGCCTCTATATCGTCGTCGGTAGGCCAGAGTGTGGTCAAGTCCATGTCGCTTCGCTTCTTTGACAACTCTGATAGATAATATCGGAAGAAGATGCTGATATCGCGATCCACTAGCTCGGGAGGAACGTTCTGCAGCCTCATTTCTTGTACTGAATGGAACCTTTCAAGAATTCGGAAGCCAGAGCGGATGCGACTCTCTGGTCTGCCTGTGATGAAAAACTTGAGCCCGGGAAGCTCACGAATGTGCTGTGATAAGACGCCTAGGACGGCCGAGCTTGGCTCGTTGTCTACGCACTCGTCCAAAGCATCGATGATGATCGTAGCAGAGATGCTGCAATATCGGAGCGGCCGTACAAGCAACTTCTCAACCTGGCTTGATAAATTCTCGTGACCGGCATCCGGTTCCTGCTTCAGAACATTCACCAAAGCAGCTCTAAAAGTGTGATACTGACACGCAAGCTGGAAGGCGATCGTAGGGAAGATGCGCTTGATGTTCCTCCTGTCCTCCGAACTGCGGGAGCAGAAGAAGCTGGCACCGAGGACCCCAAACGAGGACAGACGCTTGGCAAAGCTTTGCGCTATGGTGGACTTTCCGAAGCCTGCACCGCCATTTAGCCAAAGGACAGCCTTGCTATCGGGATGGACTGTCCAATCTCCGATCATGGCCAGGACCTCAATCCGGGTTCCTTCGAAACAACCATTATGGTCCGTCGAAAGGTATGCCGCATCTCTCACCCGAGGAAGCCTGTCCAGGTGCGCACCGTCGACTACAGAACAGGACTGGAAATGAGTCCCTTGGTTCCGTGACGAAACGAGAAGAAACGAGAAGATTTGTTACCTGAATCCTGAACAAGAATTGTCAGTAAGGAACTGTGCTCCGGTCTACACAAGACTCACTTTCAAGTCTTCAGACATTTCTTGTTGAAGAGACGTCTGATGTTGCTTTTGCATCAATACAACAGCCAATAACCTACTTAACGTGGGTCCTGACCTGATAATCCACGATGATATCTCGGATGGTCTCAACGCAATTGCGGATTGCTTGTGCGCGATCAGCAGCGGTCACAGTCTGCACCAACTTGCCCTGGTTCTTCAAGTCCTCGAGAACGCTCTCCACGCTCTCGAGATTTCTCCACCCCCCAAGTCAGACTATAATCAGGCGCATATGTAGTTGTCAATCATACCTCTTAAGATCGCCTCTTCGTTTCTGCTCTCTCATGAGTGAGCCCTCCGACCCCGTCTCCAATGGACTTGCGAAAGCATCCGAAAGAGCACTGATACGCTGCAGAAGCATTTTGATGTCATTCTTATTCAAGATGTGTTGCTTGATATGCCACGGGCGATATTAGGATCCCCTCCAGTGCGGTCAGCATCAAGACTCACGTCATATTGCTTCATCAACGCCAAGAGACCTCCAGATATGCTCGTGAGGACAGCGCAACCGTCGGATGACTCCTTGACTAATTCAACAATGGTTTTGGTAACTGAATACACTTCAGATCCAGTCGATGACGGCGACTTTTCCCGCGGAACGATGGGCAGTAAAGACGGAGGATGATCCTGATCACGGCCAGTCCGTGAATTCTTATCGTTATTGCGTTTGTTCTCGATCGGCCCGCGCAACAAGTGAGAGTGGAATACTGATGAGTGAACAGACGATGGGGCTCTCTGGCGCGGGAAGGGCAACGATATAGTGGACGCAGATATACCATCGATTGCGCTGTTGATAATGTTAGCATATGTTGAAGACAGAGACTCAAGGGATACCATGCCTTGGAGTATCAAGTGGACCGATACGCCGATCAGTAGTGACGGGATTCGGCGTCAGTTCAGCATCTGGTGCCGTGACGACGATCCGCGACGAAGATGCCCGGCGTGGCAGATCTGCATCCTTTCCTGAAAACAGAGGCGTCGATGAATTCAATTCGCTAGCAGACTGGCGACGAGCGATGGGTCTGCCACTGCGCCCTGGGACGGTGCTGCCAGTGGGACTGTGACGGCCCTTTCTCTTGTCAGAAGAGAGAGACCGCTTGAGATTTTTGAAGGGTGCCGTGAGAGACCAGGGAGACATAAATGCAGAATGCTAATAAGTTCGTGATGAGTCCCCTCTGTGGGCCGCCGCAGGAATTGTAAGGGAGAATCGCATTCGCTGGCAGCGAAAGCGAAGCCGACGGCTCGATGGCAGGCTATTGCCTCGGATACCGGCGGCAGTGCCAGCGCTAGAGACGACTGCGAATTTTGTTCTTAAGTAAGGCCTGAATAATCGCGAACAGAATATCTATCATCTGATCGTGATAGCCCTTTCAGATGAACACTGACAAATGCCAAAAATGGAAGGGCTCACTGAATGATATTGTGTTCAATGCGAAACTTGAAGAACCGTTCAAATTGTCCGGCATCGAGACTAAGCTACATCCGAGTTGCCGGCATGGTCTTTCCCTCTCAGTCTCTCACTATCTCACAAACACTCCCAAGTTCATCACCCATTGAACACCCACAAATTTACCTCCATATGCACACGTGTGTGAAGAAGAATCACTAGTGTTCTTTCCTATGCAATGGCATATTTTTACGACAAATTGCATAAACTTGTCTTTAGTTCTACAACCATCACAAGAATAAACGGATACCTCCCTGATCAGAAACGTATTGAGGCAGGGAACTCAGATCGTGGTGTAGCTGAAAACTGCATCGACCCCATCCCTTCCGTCAACGCACCGCCGCAGCATCTTCAAAATCTCCACAGTGACGACGTACTGCGATGGCGCTAACATTATCCTGCAGCGTCTTGAGTGCTTCTGCTGTGGTTACCGCCTCTTGCAGGCCCGACGCATCCTAGTTGGTCGGAGTTGCCACCAAGATATAGTTATATAGCCAACTCGATACATGAGATGACCTGCACAAGGACGCAGGTGGGAGGGCCGCACCTAATCTCCGCCTCTCGCGCAAGCTTCACGTCCGGGAGCACGCTCATCTTGATGAGGTCACGGCCCTACTGTCTACACATGATAATCTCCGCACACACCAAAAACCACAGGCCGTCCGTGTGGACAGTACACTTGTCTATCAACAGTTTCACATCGCTGCCCTGCCTATTGTGTCGGGCACTCCGCCGAATTCGCGCCATTCAGATATCGGAGGATTTCCCATAGAGGTCTCTTGAGCCGGCGGACCTAGCCCTTATACGGCGTTCGGGAATCATATAGTTGTATGTGCCCCTTCTAACCGCCCACATGTATCAACGAGAGAGTACTGTACCGTCTGTCAGCTGCTTCCTGACAAAAAGACTCATATGTATCAAATCCTGATGGTGTTAGTGTTTTGCTCATTTGTTTATTGCCAGGTTCTCGCCACCGATGTTCTTGGCAACGTCTACAGAGCTCACAGCAATTATTTTGCAGTCCAGTATCACTGTGGCACAGAATTGCGTATTCCTCAACATTGCCGATGCTAAATCGGTGCTGACCATATGGTGCTCGCGTTGATGGACGAGGACAAGGAAGACGACGAGACGCTGAGCATTGATATGGGTTCTGATTCGGGGAAGACATGGGTCAAGACGGATGTCAGCTCTCAATAGGCTTTCAGAGTAATGTACGGTCCACCTTCCGAGTGCATCCAGTCGTGATTCCAGGGCTGGTGTAAGACGCAAAGTGAGCGGAGACGTGAGCTATCGAATTATGTGCAGATTCGCTTGCGTTGCAGAGTCTTATCCACATTCTTATCAAAGTCCTCGTTCTCAGACTCACTTTTATAGGCTGTGGGCTGAGTGCTGTCTGCTCTGATAGAAATCTGGAATCACCCCCATATCCTGTCAGTGAATATGTGCGGAGGCCACTACATAGTCTAAGTCCAGAGACCGAGCATGCTCTAGATGGCTTCGGGTGTCTCGCAGCCAATTGTCGTCTGCGCGAGGTTGTGGCGGTGGATGGAGAACTAGAGGATGCCACAGAGGCGTCGGTTGTGCACTTGACGTATCATTCAGGACTGCTTGTCGTTCAGCAACGTGAAGAACGTGTCGTCGTCTGGACGATCGTCAAAGACCGTGTGTCAGTCGACGACTAGATCGAGCTGCGAGCGGCCCTAGCTGTTCCTCTGCTGCTCAGGACAAATCGCACCCGTCGTTCAGCGACGGGAATGATTTTGAATACACAGTCCTTTGGGTCATGGACCTGGTAACTTGACCATGGCTGAGGCCAAAATCAAGATGATCTCCAAAATGAAATACACCATACGTCGATCCTACCATTCGTGTCCGTTGAGTCAAACACCTTCGCCGATTCCCAACCGTGTAATAGCAGCCATCGGCCACCCGATTCGCCGCAGACATACGCCTAGAAGCTGTAATGTCTAGATCTTACCTCTTCTCCTGGATTCGCCACACGTGTGGATTGGCCGGGAGCATGTCCTTCCCGCTGCTGCTCATTTCGTTGTTAGGTTATCCCTACGACTGGAAGTGTGTAAGCTGTGTGTCAGATAGCAGGAAGATTTTGCAGTCTCGCGAGACTGAGGTTGTGGAGAGTACGACGCAACGTAGGACGGGTCGTCTAGGCAGAGAAACTATACATGGGTTTTGTACTGATGGCGGAACGTAGCTGTACATCGTGACGATGCTATTCAACCCTGTGAAGATATTCTCCTGCTGCGCCTACGGGCTAACGATGATTATGGTATCTGGATCGGTGCAATCCAAGGCATGAGCCGTCGAATTTGTCGGCAGGGTACAAACCGAGAGTGGAGATGCTCACTGCATGGCGTATGTATAGGGTAAGCGATAATACGTATTCGTCATGAGATAGAGGAATCGTAGTTGTGTTATGTCCGGCGCCACGGTGAGGGAATGTCACATCCTGACGACCAATGGGACTTAGTAGCGACAATACCACAAGTACAGTGTATCCATCGTGGCTGTAAGAGGCATGGACAGCGTGGGACGGAGTCTCGAGCTTCGAGACGGTCATTGCTTGTCAGAGTAGACAACTACGCAGATGATAAGAGGTATTCACATCAACGCGCCAGAAGTTCTCTGAGCAAGCCCATTGACTGGCACAAATACTATTGAGAAGTAGAACCGAGACAGGAGAAAGCAGCTAGAGAGAATGATAAGCACTGGCACGACGAAAGGACTGGGTCCTTCGGGCGCGGGCACTTCACGCTAAGAGATTTCACAGGGTCGGGTTCGTCGCAAGACAGAATGATGCATTGTTCTGCCGCAGTGCTGTGAGCTACCTCAAGAGACGACGGACCTGCGTGCGCGAGCGGACGACCTCAAGTTCAAGTTGTTTCAGGAGCATGTCTGGCAGTGTCTGCATTCGGCAGCCGCTCACATGTTCTTTGGATCGCTGGCGCGCGCCTATCGCCTTGACTACGCCAATATCTATCCCAGCCGTCAGCCTCAACACGACGCTGTGACGGATTGAGGTATTTATTAACGTTGAGCAATGAGTGAGGATGTCTCTGATCAGTTGGCTACAGCTGTTTTTGTTTTTTGTTTCCATTATTATCTATCGGGGCTACAACAGTTGTTGGTCCACAGACTCGGACTTCGCTCATATCTGCCGCTCATGATATCTCGTAAAGCCCGTTCTGTATCTGGCATGCAGGCCATGTACGATCCACCAACATGTTGTAATTGCGACGTTTTGGCGTCCACGCCCTCATTCGCCGATAAGCGGCCCACCCCAGACCCTCCCTCCTCCACAGCAACATACTCCCTACTGCACTCCCTGTCCCGCCTTCAATGATGTCCAGCTCAACCTCGCGTCACATCTCTGTGCGTGAAAAGCTCAAGAGTCTTGTCAAGGCACCATGACCTTCTGACCTCATACCTATCTTGAAAGTCGTGGTCCAGGCATCCTCAGCTTTCAGTCCTCTACAGTCTTCTGCTGATGGCCTTCTCTGTTGAAATATGAGTGCCATGCAGATGAAGAGGAAGGGAAAATGTGCTAAGGGTGTGTTTCTGTACATGCTGTTGACATGTGATACTCTTCACACCAGCACCTGTGCCCCACACTTACATTACCTAAGCATGGTCTGTGCACTGCCTCTCATAGCATATAGGTACTGTAAAAGGGACATTGATAGCTAGTTGGTTTTCTACCCACTCCCACATCATAGACAGTGTGTTGCTCATTATTTACATATATTCAGCCATTCTGTTGTGTGCTTTTGTCCTTCTTGGGCTTCTGCCTGCTCTGTACCCACCAAACCCCTTTCATCCTCCTTGAATGGAGTGGTCTGGCCTTTGGTGACCACTGTGCAACCATCATGCACTAAGACATGCACCATATTTAAGTATCTACAAATTGTAGGCCCAGCCCATGGCAAAAATCACAGGGATAGGGAAATCATGAGGATAGGGAGTGAATGGAGTGAGCTTGACAGCCCAAGATACAACATTCTCAATGTGGTGGAAATAGTTGAGGTGTGCTACTGTCTCCCTGATTCCACAAACAACTCACCTGCCACTCCCTGTGTGACACAGAAAGCATCTCAGAACAAAGTGTTGAAATGCCTGTGCATACTGTTACATTTTTGTTCAGTTTTCCTCCATGCACACATACTTTACCTACTACTTACATCTACAATATGTACTTCACTTCTTCTTCATCTCCTTGGACTCACCTCCACCTACACTCCAAGCACCCACATATACTCCGGGACAACACATGTCCCTCTATATATGGTAGTCATTGTACTTTACTACTACATTCTCCACTACAACTCTACTCTCACTTACTATATAAGATGGACACTTCACATACAACACCTCAGACATCTATCATCTTGTCTGAGTGAGTACCTCCCTTTACTCCATCTCATCATCTCCTTACTCTTCCCTGCAGTGTACTTAAACCATGTTGCATCACCTACTGTGATTGCAACCTCTTACCACTGCTGCAGCTATGATGGCTGTTCTCTCCCCAAGTGGGGATATACTTATGTTGCTGCTCCTCACAATGTTATCAGTCCTTGCCTGCCATAGCCTGCATGTACACAAAGCAGATGTTGCCAAGTTAAAAATTGTCAGTTTTTATGACCCTTATGATGCTGTACACATATGCTTACATACTATGTATGTCCCCTTCTTTCTTTGGCTTATCTCGTCTGCTACTGGTCACTTGCTGTGCTGGTTAGTTATCACATGGTCTGACTCCTTTTATGATAATTGTTCCACTTTTACTTTCCCTTTTGGGATGTCTCTTTGTTCTTATAGTTAGAGCTCCTCTTAAACTATATTATTGTTAGCATGGAGTTTATGCTCTTCGCTCCAGCACCTGCACCCCACACTTACTTCACATAAGCTTGGTCTGTGCACCGCTCTGCTTGTATTTAAAGCATCTGTAGGGACATTGATTGCCCAGTCAAGTACCTTCTCTCTCCCAGCCATGGACGTTGATGAGCATCACGTGCACGTAACGCCGGAAAATGACCATCAGCGACATCAGGCGAACACAGCGACATTAATGCGCCGCACGTGAAAATCATCCACAGTCGCTATAATCGCGCATTCACGCAGGTGTCAGAAAAACAATACCGGGTCGGCCGACGAGGGATAGGACGAATAGGC
>QLPN01023790.1:0-10220 GCA_003314395.1 Albatrellus ellisii
AGGTTTCTCCAGGCTTCAGCACTTCCTCCTATCATATATGATAGGGCATATGTGATTCTATTGCTGTCAGTCCACATTTTATTTGCTGCGAATACAAGAAACAATTCTTGTATAAAGGAATCAAGTTTGTCGCGCTTCCCTGAGTATGGAGTAGGTGACGAAACTTTTACCCAGTGTTGGGCAAATATGTGGCCCATGTGGGCAGCAGTGAGGCCAGAGGTATTTGTTGAAAGTGGCATTTGGGTTTGGGGGGTGGACAGCATCGACGTTATTTTGGCCAAGGATTTGGTTATCTTGACCAATGCGTTCCAATTTTCCAATTGATGAGTTTGTTGTTGTTGCTGTGCCAGTTTCGACTGTTCTATTTTGTGCCTCATTATCTCCAAGGTATCCTCCAGATCCACTATCCGAGTCGCCATTGGCGTTATTCAGTTGTTGTCCATCCTCTCTTCTGATGAATCTGGTATTACTGCTATTGGTTCTTGTGCTTGCCAGTTCGACGGACCGCTCATCTGATGACTTCTCCCCTAAAGATGAATTGTTGGGGGAGTGAATTGTAATACGGGCTGGTTCTTTGCCAGTAGTGAGGAAAGTAATGCCACGGGAATTCTTCAGGATGAGTGGTGTAGTATGGGTTATGGAGTTTATAGAACCAGATAGCTTGCTGTCAGCGATATTCCAATGCGTTGCCGTAGAAGCGGATGAGGGCTTGAGAAGTATGTGGTCGTGTGGGTGGGGATAGAGGAGAAGTAAGTCTGGCGTATGATTTGCTTGACCTAGTCCTCTTTTCCAAGCAAAGTATTCTCAGAATGATGAAAGATAAAACTGCACGAAGTGAAAACTCTTTGTTCCTTTTTCAAGGAAACAAGCCTTTCAAATGCAGAGTGGAAGTGGAATGTAAGTAGTTGTACTAAGTACTTAAAACTACTACGAAAGAGATCTTGATATAGTAAAATGTTATAGTATCTCTGGTCCGAACGGTTGTCAGAGAGATCTTTGGTGCCCCACTAATTGGTAGACACCCTTGCACTGCTTGCTGAGGCAATGTATGGCCCGGTGCTGCAGCTGAACTACGAAGAATTCAAGAACTATAACAATACAACACTCTCTTTGAGTGAGGAGGGAGGGGAGTGATGGTGCGGGAAGGAGATAGGTGTGTGAGGTTGTGAGGGATAAGAGCTGAATACAATTGTGAGGCCAATGTTTGCCAGCAAGGTCACACAATGTATAAGAAAGGGAAAAGGGCTAACAAGAGGGATGAGATCACGCTTGTGCAAACAGATATCCCAGATGTATTCAGCTGAAGAGTAACTACAATACAGCTGAAGTATATATATTAAAGGAAACCCACGCACAGACCATGTATGTACTGTAGGGCAGGTGTATCATAAAGGAATGCACAGCATTCCTGTGAACGATCAATAAGCGACTTGCACAGCATCAGTAAGGATGCGCAGCATCTGTGAGAAGCTCTGTAAGTGACTGTGAGAATATGTGTCATATATGTACAGTAAGCGGGCTGATGACAAAATGGAAATGAGTCATATATAATCACAATAAGATCTACATGATCTGATAAGATATCTTGTGTAGATCTTGAGCAATAAGGATAAAAGAAATCGTAGAATTAAAAGAAAAATAAACGCGTCCTGACACTAATGATGCAGGGGAAGAACAACTCCCTGAGCACAATAGCCATAAGGAGAGTGGTGAAGACAGTGATCATGATATATGTCCTTTGTCAACACAGGACAAGAATGGCTGAGAGAGGAAGCTCTTCCCTGGAGTGTGTGAGATACTTGATATATGTTTTGAGGTATTCCAGCAGGAGGGTATCAAGGGCTGACATGCTGAAGATGGAGAGTGAGAAAGCACACAGATATGTGATGGAGGGAGCATGAGAGAGTAAAGTAGAAGGTTTATATCGATATGTGAGATAGAGTTTGAGTCAATGAAGTAAAGTTCAAACTCAGGAGAACAATGAGTCAAAGAACAATAGGGTAAGAAGTCACATAGGTGACAGAGTGTGTGATTGTATTGTAAATATAGAATAAATGGAGACCAAAGGTATTGTTATCATAAGGTTCTTCACCAATTCTCTTCTATTTGTCTATTTCCACATTTCCAGCTTCTTGCTTACTATCTTGACTTCTACTGATCTGATGCACTTCTACCTCTACACATACATGTAGCACACCACTATAGTTCAGACTCTGCAGTTATTATGGAAAACTGGGCGGGGCAGCAAACAACAGATATAGCACAGCACAGAATGGATATGCATTGTAGCAAGGCAAGACAGTGGCAACAACAAGGGGTATTCCCTTGAGGAGACAGAGCAGTGGGCCAAGGTGCCACATCTGATGAGAGAAAACAATGAGGTGTACAGATGAGGGTACACAGAGTAGATGAGAAGTTGCTACAAGAGACAGGTATGTCAAAAAGGAGGTAGAGTAGCAGATGAGATACATACCTCAGCAGTAGATAAGAGTGCTGAGGTATGTGGATGAAAAACGAGAGGTTTATACAGCTCATTGACAATAAAGTTTAAAAGGAGCTCAACTATAAAACAAAAAGATAGATCCCAAAAAAGGGAAAGAGAGAGTGATCTGATCTGCAAGGGACTAGACAAATACTAATATGGATAAGTATGATCAGCATTGTATAGTAGGTAAAATTGACAGTTATGTGTACTATAAAAGAGTTCCTGGTGGCACAGCTTCTTCTTTAGTTGTTCATCTTGGACTCTAGTCCCCCACTTAGTGTGGTGTTTGTAGTGCTCATTGCTTGATCCACAAGGCACATAATCAACATCCTCCTCTTCCTCCTTGCTCTCTTTTCCCTCATGCTTGCCATGTCCCTCAAGGACAACTTCCTTCTTTTTTGTGCTGTGAACTCCCTCCACTTTTATTACCTGTTTGCATGTTCTCAACACATCCCAGCAGGGGTGTATTTTGGGGGGAGCCTCTTACCTTCTGAGTACAGGGTCAGTCAAGTGTATGCACAGGTTGGGGCATGCAAGGACAAAGAGTTTATATGAGAGCAGCAGTAGACAAGTAACTCCCAAAGGGGAGAGTAGCACAGATAGCATCTGCAGCAGGGAGTAGATGTGAGGCCAATGCTGACTAGCAAGGTCACACAAGAGTAAGGGGGAAGAGGAAGAGCTAACACTTAGGATAGAGTCATGCTAGTAAGCAGATATCCCAGATGTATTTAGCTGAAGAGTAACTATGATACAGCTGAAGTATACATACTAGTAAAAACCTGTGCACAGACCATATATGTACTATAGGGCAGGTATATCATATAGGAATGTGCAGCATTCCTGTGAATGAGTCATAGTAAATCATGATAAGATCTACCAATGATCTGATAAGACAAGATAACATGTCTTTAGTAGATCTTGAGCAATTAAGATAAAAGAAATTGTAAAAGTAAAAGTAAAATAAATGTGTCCTGACAGTAGAAGGTCACAAATACAGTAAGGTGATGTGATGTGGTTTGTGAATGCTGCAGGGAGAGTGAGAGGAGGATAAGATGGAAGTGAAGGAGTACTCACTCAGACAGATGATAAGACATCTGAGGAGGTGTGAGGTATGTAGTCCATCTTATATAGTACCCACAAGTAGAATTGTGGCAGAGAGTAAAGTGGTAAAGTACAAGTATGGCCATATGTAGAGGGATGCATGTCATCTGGAGTATGATGTGGTTGTTGAATATTTGTCCATACTGTCTCCATTACTTACTACTTTCATTCAGCTTCTCTCCACAAACATGCCTTACATACATCATACATACTTTATGACACATCTTCCACAACTCCTTGGACTGTTTATACCTCTGAGCACTCTCACTCCACACATACCCCAGGACAATGTGCATCCCCCTACTTTAGGTAGCTGTTGTATTTCACTCTACATTCTCTGCCCCAACTCTACCTACATGTACTATATAAGATAGACCACATACCACATATCTCCTCAGATGTCTTACTACTCTGTCTGTGTCAGGATGCATTTATTTTTCTTTCATTTTCACAATTTCTTTCATCCTTATCACTCAAGATCTACACAAAATATCTTATCAGATCATGTAGATCTTATCGTGATTATATATGACTCATTTCCATTTCGTCATCAGCCTGCTTACTGTACATATATGACACATTCTCACAGTTGCTTACAGAGCTTCTCACAGATGCTGCGCATCCTTACTGATGCTGTGCAAGTCGCTTATTGATCATTCACAGGAATGCTGCACATTCCATTATGATATACCTGCCCTATAGTACTTATATGGTCTGTGTGCAGGTTCTCTTTAGTATATATACTTCAGCTGTATCGTAGTTACTCTTCAGCTGAATACATCTGGGATATCCATTTGCATAAGCGTGATCTCATCCCTCTTGTTAGCTTTCTTCCCTTTCCTCTACATTGTGTGACCTTGCTGGCAAACGTCGGCCTCACAGTCTGAGTGAGTTCTCCTCACACCTATCTTATTCTCCACTCTTACACTCCCTCCAGCACACCCTTACATTGTGTCACCTACTGTGTACACTCTCACTCATTCTGCTGCAGTTATGCGACTACCCACTGCCCTAGCCATGCTAGGCTTCTCTTACCTATTGTCACTTGCCTATATAATTGCTGCTGTTGTTTCCCAGAGCCTGCATGTACAGGTTATGGGCCCTGCCCAGTGCATGGGAAGCAATGCAACATGCATCTTCACTTACATCATCATCACAGTCATCATCATCTCACACATCCCAACTGCTAATGTGACTCCCCTGCCCAAAGTCACAATACCAACCCTCAACAGGTCCTCAAACTACAAATGATGGGCAACACTAGTCAAGAGTACTCTCATCATACTAAAAATGTGGTACACTATAGACAATGGAGCCCCAATCCCTGACTATGAAAAAATCATCGATGCACCCAAGACAGAGACAATTGCTGAAAGGTATCACTGGGGAATGATTGCTCAAAATCAAGATGTGATAGACAAATTTGAGGAAGACAATGACTCATGCAATGCCTACCTAACTCTGGATGCAGGACCTACCACCAACCATCATCTAGCCAATGACCACTCAGCATACACCAACTGGAGAATGCTGAAAGCCAAATATGGAGTAAAATGTGCAATGTCAACACTTCACACTCACAGAACCTTCCTGGAATTCAAATTCATTGACAACATGCCATTTGCAAAACAAATCAAAAACCTGCAACTTGTGCACATTGAGCTTGCAGACAGCAGTAAAATCATCTCCAACAATGACATGGTGCTGGTCTTACTCATGGGTCTGCCCCAGTCTTGGTCCAATGTTGTAGTGGCCTTTCTAACTAATCAACCAGACTTATACAAAATCAAGAGTGATGTTGTCCACAAATGCATACAGGAAGAGTCTGACCACCTCAAGGGAAATGCAAACACAATCCTATCATCCATGCAGCATGCACGCAGCTTCACTCCTTCCACCCTGGGTTTGACCTCATTGCCTGGGTTCATGTCTTCCTCCACTCCATCAGGTTTCACCTCCCATGGAAAATTGAAACTCAACCACTATGCATGCATCAAGTGTGGCCCCAGAGGGCACAGCAACAATTTTTGTTGGATCTTGTACCCAGAGAAGAAAAAGGACAGGGGAACTGGTTACAATGTTAAGTCTGTTGTTGCTGCTGCTGTCATTGACCCACCACCTCCTGTACCTCCTGCTATGCCTACTATGCTGAATGTCATGGGAGCCAGCCCATCCAGTTTGTTCTACTTTGACATGCAAAATGATTGGATGCTGGACAGCAGTGCTAGCAACCACATTAGCCCACATCCCAAAGACTTCGTGCTGGGATCAGTTCTCAACACCCCAGGATCTATTAAACTTGGAAACAGTGACACCATGCCATACCTTGGTGTTGGAACAGTTCAAGGTAACACTATCATTGATGGCAAAGTCTGCCAAATCACCCTGCATTGTTTTCTTTATGCTCCAGGCACTGGTGTGTGATTCCTGTTGATCCCACAACTTACTGCAAAAGACATACTCATGACCTACTCAAAAACTACCTGCCACATCTACAAAAATGACACAACGTGCACAGAGGAACATACTGGCTAACACTGACTATCACCTCCTCATCAGTACTTGCAGCTATGTCTACCCTTGAAACCTCCTATGCAACTTGGCACAATAGGCTAGCACATGCCCCGCAATCGCTCCTCACAAAGCTGTGCACCTCAATGTCTATCTCCAGGTTTGCAGTACCACAAAATTCACCTCACCACACCTTGCCATGCACCAGATGCACTTACGGCAAGCTTGTGCAAAAGCCATTCAAACTATTGTCAAAAAGAGCACTACAACCACTGGATCTAGTCCACAGTGACCTATTTGGCCCAATGCAAACAAAATCATTACAAGGGTCTCTATATTTTGTGTCTTTCATTGGCAATCACTTGGGACATGCAGTTGCATATGTGCTAACCTCCAAGGACATTTCTTCACAAACCCTGACAGTGTTTCTTGCTTGGGCCAAGACTCAAATGGAACAAAAACTAAAAATACTGTGTACTGACCATGGTGGCAAGTATGTGAACCACACCATATGACACACACTTGAGCAGGCTGATGCTTCATGTAACCTCATTGCTCCCTACTCACCCATGCAAAATGGGTGTGCAGAATGATGGAACAGGACAACCATCAACTCAGCACTCTCAACACTTCATAGCACTTCAGTCTTGCATGGTTTTTTGGAGTATGCCCTGGTCTACTCTACAATAGGATACAGCAACACATGTGCAATTGGAGCACTCCACACTATCTATGGACCAGGGGTCACACCCCTGACTTATCTTACTTTTGGGTTTCTGGCTGTCTAGCTTATGTTGCAACACCAGCAGAACAGCAAATGAAGCTCAACCCATGTGCAAGACAGATGGTATTCATAGGTTGTGAACTGGGCTCTAAAGCATGGAGGTTCTGGGACCATGAATCGTGATGCATGGTAGTGTCCCACAATGCTGTCTTCAATGAGTCCACCTTCCCATTCACACCCCAACCAACTCCTGCACCACCTGTACCTCTGCCCACATCACTCCTACCTCAGTCTTCTGGATCTAGCAGTGCATCAAGTTCTGAGTCCAATGATGACTCAGACTTCAATACCCCATGTATTCCTCTGGCAGCTCCCATGGCTCCAGCCACTACTGCAGCTGCAGATGAACCCACCACTGTTGCTCCCACTCCAGCAATTCCACTAGCACTGCCTGCAACACTTGTGTTGCCTCCACATGCACACAGCCCAGCATTGCCTGTCACACCACCATCCATCATGCCACCAGTGCCAACTCACATGTGTGCAATGCACTTCTCAAACCACATCCCCAGGGTGGTCATCCTTCATGCTGGGTACAAGGTGGAAACTGGCCGAGGACACACTGCTTTGCCATGTTGGGTGAGCCCAAGCCCATCTTCACTATGCTGAGTCCAGTGATGCTGGCACCACCACCATCTTCTCCAACCAGCACCCCAGCACTTCTGGAACCTGTCACACTGACTCCACCACCTTGATGCTCTGGATGTGTGACACAGCACCCCACACACTATGGTGAAAGTATGTATGGAGAATGCACATATGCTGATATCCTGCAGGATTCATCAGATGATGATAATGACACCTTTGCCACTCCCAGCACTGGACCCTCACTATCTGCTCTCCTCACTACAGCCACCTCCTCTGGTGACCCACTCACACTGCACAATGCACACACATCACCCAACACATCAGAATGGGCAGCAGCATGCCAACATGAACTCAAAATGCTCAAATCTATGGGCACATGGTTGCTCATAGACATTCCACCAGGACACACTGCCATTCCCAATAAATGAGTATTCAAGCACAAAAATGACAGCTGGTACTATGCCCACCTTGTCACAAAGGGATTCAAACAAGTCCTGGGCATAGATTTTGAAGAGGTCTTCTCCCCTGTCACAAGATTCAAAACACTCTGTCTTCTGTTCACCTTCACCACTACTCACAACTGGCACATCCATTCCATGGACATCAAGAGCACCTTCCTCAATGGCGACATTAATAAAGAACTATATATGTGCCAACCCAAAGGTTTTGAACTAGACAACCTTGCTGACAAAGTCTGCCACCTGCACAAGTCCATCTATGGACTCAAACAAGCCATGTGACAATGGAATGCAAAAATGGACAAATCACTCAGTATGCTCAGTCTAGAGCAAATCTCTGCTGACACTGGGCTGTATGTCAGACAAGGGAGCTCATATTTATTTCTAGTGCTCTATGTCAATGATATCATGATATTCAGGAGTGACCTGGATGAGGTACTCAAACTCAAATGTGCACTTGCTCATAAGTTTGAGATGACAGACCTCAGTGAGACCACAATGTATCTCAGGCTCAAGATTGCCTGCAACCATGTAAACCACACCCTCTCCATCTCCCAGTCATGATATATCAATGACATCATGCAATGTTTTGGCCTTGCCGACTGCAACTCCACATCCACACTGCTGCCCCCCACAATGCACCTTGTGCCCTTCAATGGTGTGGCATCCACTTCTGCAGTCTCTCTACCAACAGGTGGTTGGGAGCCTAATGTATGCTGCTGTCATATCATGCCCAGACATCACATATGCTGTCAATACTCTGGCTCAATTCTCAGCCAATCCCATGCTCCAACATCATGCTGCCATGAAGCACATACTGTGGTATCTTGCTGGCACTACTGACCTCATGATTCTATATCACAGCACCCACACCGATACTGTCTTCACCCACTCCAACTCTGACTGGGCCACATCACTGTCAGACCATTGCTCAGTCAGCACATTTGTTTTCTTCCTCAACAGTGCAGCCATCTCCTGGTTGTTGCAGCACCAATGCATCATTGCCATGTCATCCACCGAGGTGGAGTACATGGCACTGTCTCAAACTGCCATGCAAGCTGCATGGTATTGTACTGTCACATTGGAACTCAAGCTGCCTCATGCCCTGCTGCTCACCATTTTTGGTGACAACAAGGGGTCTATAGACCTTGTGAACAACCCCATCATGGGAAGGGCACAAAGCATATCGACATCAAGTTCCACTACATTCAGCAAAGCATCAAATGTAATCTGATTACACTGCAGCATCTCCTGTCCACCTCCATTGTCACCGATGTGCTAACCAAATCACTACTGCATGCTGCCTTTGAAGTGCAGTGCACCACCCTTGGCCTCATTCATGTTGCTACACCAAATGAGGGGGCATGTTGAATATTCATGTGTACTGTCTCCATTACTTACTACTTTCATTTGACTTCTCTCCACAAACACACCTTACATACATCATACATACTTTATGACACATCTTCCACAACTCCTTGGACTGTTTATACCTCTGAGCACTCTCACTCCACACATACCCCAGGACAACATGTATCCCCCTACTTTAGGGGGCTGTTGTATTTCACTCTACATTCTCCACCCCAACTCTACCTACATGTACTATATAAGATAGACCACATACTGCATATCTCCTCAGACATCTTACCACTCTGTCTGATGCACCCTTACATTGTGTCACCTACTGCATTCACTCTCACTCATTCTGCTGCAGTTATGTGACTGCCTGCCACCATAGCCATGCTAGGCTTCTCTTACCTATTGTCAATTGTGTATATAATTGTTGCTGTTGTTTCCCAGAGCCTGCATGTACAGTGGTGTGGGCAATCCTTGGGAGTGGAAGGTGTATGTGTGAGGTACCATGTGTTAGAATGCACAATTGCCAAAATAGTGACTTGGCTTGGGTTTGAACCAAGGACCTCCCTTACTCTAGGTGGGTGCTCTAACCACTGAGCTACCAGGCCTTGTCTAAGTGAAGTGCTAATAGCACAATGTGGAGCTGTAACTCTGCTACAGAAGTATTGTAGCTCTGTTACGAAGTGTAGCACATGTACAGGGTCAGGCATTTTGTATGCACAGGCTCTGGGAGATAACAGCAGCAAGGATATATGCAATAGATAACAGGTATGAGAAGCCCAGCAGGGCTAGAGTGGCTGGTGGTTGCATGACTGCAACAGAGTGGGTAAGTAATTGCAAGTGCAGTAGGGTGAGGCAATGTGGTTCAAGTGCATCAGACAATGTGTAAGACATCTGGGGTAGGTAGTAACAGACCTGCAGCAGAGTGGGTAAGTAG
>QLPN01023860.1:0-17383 GCA_003314395.1 Albatrellus ellisii
CGCACGCATGCCGTCCGGCAAGACGTGTTGCGCCTGTCCAGGCTGATGTGCGTGCGTGCCCCCCATGCTCGCACACACACGCCATTGCTCGACCTCTAGTGCGATTCTAATACTCCTGCATCAAAGGGAGTCCCTGCATGCTTTTACAACGAGATTTGGCGCTTAAACTTACTTTTTTTAATGCACAATAACTAGAAAGGAAATTATTCAATCATCATTAACTTCACTTGTTTCTACCGTAACTCGTCTGGCAACGCGACCAACAACGCGAGCCGCCGAATCGAACTTAAATTGCGGGGTACAACGGAAATGAAAGATTTAATGCCAGCACGTCCCGTCCGCCCGATCATGCTGAGCTTCTGACGAGACGCAAGCGGTATTGGCTCATAGAACGATTCAACCCTGACTTAGTATTTGTTTTGAAACAACAGCAAGTGGCATTCAAAGTGGCACTGGCATATAAGAATTAATATTGAGCACTATTGACAGGCTGTCTATAAGAGTCATGATGGGTGCGGATCATAATTCGTGAGAAGGGATCCGTATTTGTACGGTTTGAATCCTCTGCGGGTAAATGCGTGACAAACATGGTGGTGTGAGAGATCGCAGCTTCAAGCTGTAATCTCTGACACTCACGCACAGGGTCTGCAAAAATCCCATACGTATCGTGATCCACACGTACTATGATCCGTACGATCAAAGAACCTGCAGATTAAATTCCTATGGATCATGGACTGAGTTATGGGAAGCCATGGCTATCATAATTGTATGGGCAACGGGGGCTTCCCACGTTTCGCTGCTTTGCCTCACGTTGCTCAGGCCGCACTTCTTTGCCACCCACCTTCTTCCTTTTTGTCGCTCAAAACAATAGTGCTTTTGTGTCGTAGTGACTAAACCCCTAGATTGGCGATGTGTGCGACGAAACTGCACTGCCGACATCACACCAATCAATCGGCGGTTTTACTTGGCCATAATCGGCCGCCGTGACTCAGTAGGTGCTGTGGCAGTGTGAGTCTCGAATGATCCCCATTGGAAATGAGGAGTACAGTGTACGGACAAGTGTGATGTTGTTGCCCCAGTGTTGCCACGGCTTGGCCCAGGCCAGCCGGCTGAGACGTCACATTTCTTCAGAGCCAGGCCGAGCCATCACAAATGTACAAATGGATGGCTTTGGAGGACTGGCAGCTGAGCCAAGCTCAGCTTTAGCTAAGCTGCAGCCAAAGTATATTCACAGTAAGGAAAGTGAAATCAAGAAAACTAGAAGCCTCCTACAAGAGCTAGTACGATGTGACCAATCAAAAATTCAGGAAGGTGGGAGATTGTTTCCATCACACACACTGCAGCATATCAAACATTGGCATCACTTACATGTAATGCAGCAATAACAAATATGATATATTAGTGTTCTCGTATAAACGGGTGAACGAACATAATGTACTTGAATGTAAACTAGATAGATGAGCCACCTTCACCGACAGGGAGGGCAGACATGACCCACTGGTGGTGATAGGGTTGGACGTGGGCGAGCGGGTGGGTGTGCATGGAGAGGCACGAGCTGGCACAGAGAGTTTAGGGGAGGGGCACCGTGAAGGCCCATGCAGATACGGCGGCGGTGGTGGGCGAGGACAAGCAGTGGCAAGCATCAGCGGAGCGGCGGCGCGTCCCACCCACCCTGATGCCCGCATGTCATGCTACCCGTGTACTATGCCCGTGCTGCGCGACCTCGCACACCCATCCACCATCCCTGCTGACACCCTCGCCATCGGGCTCACACTCTCCACCTGTACAACCCATCCATTTGCTTCTGGCACATGCTTCTGCTCAACGTGACACGGGATGGCCATATTCACCCCCATGTGCTGTGTCACTTCGACATGAAGCCGAAGCCGAAGCCGAGGCCGGCACAATCTTTAAACCCGCCAACGCTCTAGGCCTTAAACGTGTCGAGACTGTTGGTTTTCGTGAGCAAACTGTCTTGCGTAGGGTCGGGTGACGCTGGGGACTGTGTAACGATGCCACGTGCGTGTTCGCGGTGCGCAGGAACCGCCGAGACAGTCACGTGCGCAGCTGGAGCAAGGGTATCGACAGCCTGACGTGTGACAACAATAATGGACTTGCTGTCAGCTTCAAAGTGCTCTGGGTCGTGGGGGGCAGACAGGTTGTGACAATTCTGGAGTCGACGGGAGGGTGTACAGCGTTAAACGAATGCGGAATATGCAAGGTAGGAGGCGCGGAGATGGACGGAGCCGCAAGGTGGCATAGCAGGGTGGGGGGTGCGATGTTGGTGTGGACTCGTTTGTGATCTCGAAGTGCTAGATTTTCCGCGCACGCTGCTGCAAGGCTGACAGGTCCAAGTAGCGCTGTTGGAGGTGGAAGCCCGACGGGAGGGTATGCGGAGCCAAACGAACGCAAAATGGGCACAGTACAAGGCGCAGATACACAGGGAGACAAAGCGGTGCAGCTGGACGGCATGAGATGTAGGAGGCTTGTATGCGGTGTAGACGAGTCGGGACAGTGTCAGGGGACGATATGAGACTTGCTTGGTGTCGACAAAACACAAGACGAGAGGCGTACAGGGCGTTGGAATGACGGGGACGAGATGCGGCGTGACGCGAGAGGTGTACGACGATGCGCGATACGGAGCTGCTAGTGCTGAGACGTAGGGGTGCGCATATGAGTGGCTTGCAGTCTCGCAGTGTGAATAACCCTTGCACTGGCACAACAAGATCTGTGGTCTTATCGATGAGGCAGGCATAGCAACAGCAGTACAGTAGAGGCATTAGGTGCAAGGATGAGTGGCTACAGAGTGAACATTGGACACTAGCAGTAGCTCAGGCTGACCTCTGAGACAGCAGAAAACAGTCATTCTGCATTTTACTCTGGTGGCTCTACAAAGAAACAGGACATTGGTGACAGCACACACAATGTATTAGATGAGGTATTGAAGGAGGTTGCTTGGAAAGAGCACAGCCAACAGTAGAAAGAGAATGTATTCTACAGGAAGAAATAATGAGAATCATATAAAAGGAACAACATAACAAATAAGTACTGACTTCAGTCTGTTTGTAGAAGACTGAGGGAAAAGAAAACTATGCAAGAGAAATTTTTCTGTAAGTAGGGTCCGTCCATATCGTCCCTGTGTCCCACAAGAGGTCCGTGTGGCGCATTGCGCTATTCGCGCTGTCACACTGTTGCGCTGTTGCGCTGTTGCGCGTCCGCTGTCGCATGGCGTTGTAAACTCCAACATGAGGTTCAGAAGGCTGCATAACAGAAGATTAGGAATGTACGTTAGCTGGTCTCCGAACCTAACCTCTGGGGGAGACAGTACTTCTGTGCTATACGTTAGCAGCAGCACAGAATTGCGGCCGGCTTTGTACGCCTATTTTAGGGCTCGGCTCAGGTTCCACCGAGTCATAGCAACACCATTCAAGTTGTTTGCTATTCAGGGCTATGCTATGCACAAACACATCTATATCTGCATCGTGTCTAGAGGGTTCTGAAGAGTGTTGAGTCGAGACTTACATCATGAATGAACGCAACACGCAGGATGGACAGTGGAAGAAAAAGGTAACACTCATGGTTCCTGGGACAACTGTATCTGCTGCCTCACCAGGCATGGCCGAGGGCTCGGAAACGGAAAAAGAAACGGGAATAGGCAGTACCGATACAGCACCAAGAAAGAAACACAAGAATGGGCCGCATCAAGGAAGATATCATAGAACGTTAAGCACTACAGGTGAAGGGTATAATCTTAATGGTACGTCGTGAAAGAGTTTATGACAGGGTCAGCGCAAGATGATGGCATTGGAATATGAGGAATGGCATTTATCAGCATACGCAAGACGGTATGTCCTAGTGTCCTAGAAGCATGGTCCGAACAGGTGGAGGACAGAGACTGTAATAATATAATGAGGAATCTGCGTCAAGAAGAGTGCGTTAGTAGGAGAAGATCATCAACCATGGATTGAGGACGATCTGCCCGAACCATGAGCACGACTAGAAGAGAAAATTATGTTGAGCGACTTACAGGGAATAAGATATGACAGCCGGCCGTAATGCTGACGACAGACCCGTAAGCACGCCATGAAACACGGAGAGGAGTGAGCGCCTTACGCAAGTGGGAAAATGACGGCCCAGCCTGACCCATCTACGCGCCATTCAAGTGGGACAAGGGTTGTTGAGCACACTATCATTCCTCCGAGCAACGCCGTCGATACCAGCAACGGGAACCAGAATCTGTTTCATCCATGTGTAATGAGATATCCTAATTCCACATACAGTGCAGCATACGCACCGTTTGGCTATACGCGGAACCTCCTTGAAAAAATTCGAGCGTTCGACTTCCTTCTTGGTTGCTGTCCAGGTCATGTTGTAGGAGAAAAGATGGGCGAGAATGGCTTGGGCGAGGGGTATACTGAGGCCCCCGAAGAAAAAGAAGCTATAAAGCAATGGTCAAGCTGAGGAAAGTGATGATTGCGAAGCTTGCCTACAAGAAAGGTATCCACATGAAGTTTGTGATGAAAGACTTGAACTAAATTCCTCATATTTCAGTCTGATAGTCAGTTTATATCACAAGGGGAGCTTACTAATTTTCCTTCCCCGAGACGATATTCAAGCAGTGTGAAGCCCACGTTACCAGACCCGAAGAAAACAACAGTTGTTGCAAGCCAGATCTCGAAACTATGAAAATAGAACGCATCCACGGGGAACTGGAAGCCAAGGAGCACATAGTTAATGATGGAGATAGTCACCGAGCCAGCAATACCATCTATCGGGTGGTGTTCAGGTCAGTACGCATCGACATTGTAAGAACAAGAGGACAGAACATACAGTACGAGAACATATCTGAACAGGTCCATGTGAGCATCTTGCAACGGAGATTAGCAAGTCAAACACATACAGGACATCATCGATATCTTATAGTGTATGGGAGCTTGGGACCACATAAAGCGATGGATCTGGCCCGATATGGGACCCCGACGCCACCACTGGATGAGAGGGTTGAAGAGTAGCCTGTCCAATTACAAGTTAGTATATGCATCCGTCGTATTATTCAACTACTGACTCGCTGCAGCCTGTACGAACAGTCGTTAGCGCACAGTACACACGCGAAGAGTTGTCGGCATGACTCACCATAGGCATACTTCTGCCAGCGGTTGAGCTCATCATCGACAGTGAGGGATACGCCCTCCTTGAACCCACGCTTTGAGTAAGTTGCCCAGCTACTTAGGACATCAAGAAACAGCCAGTGGTAGGTGACGAGATGCGCCCGTACCGAATGATGTATCCGCACATCTGTAATCGCAATGCCAAATCGAAATCCTCGGACACATGCGCTTCGCTCCAGATTTTCTCTTTCCCATCAGCAGCATCTACGAACGCCGCATCTTGAAGCGCTTTCCATCGCAGGAAACTAAATCAGGAAGTCGGCTATCAGGTTCACGCGCACACAGGCGGCATCGCAGTACGCACGCGTTATGCCCGACAAAGGGGGCTACTTCTCCGTTTGCGCAAGCTGCGCAGAAGACCTCATGAACATTCATATTAAAAGGCTGGAGGACGGAGATGACATACTCATTGAGATACACTTGTTGATGCGCCTCGTGAAGTATGCGACGCCGTTCTCGAAATAGTGTCGCGCCACCTGCATGACATCTGAGGAGGGCCATGATCAGCATGGATCAAAGAACACTTAAGATAGAAGCGTACCAGATTCGTGCTGGATAATGGCCACAGAAGGGCACTCTGCCATCTCCCGTGCTGCGTCCCGAAGACAGTCCTGGCACAGGTAATTGATCAGACGAGCTACCACTTGGCACAAAACAAATTAAAGACGTACCTCGGGCACGACAGTGTCGGAATCCACGAGTAGGATGATTTCGCCTAATCGACACGCCTTGCCATTCTTTGCCCACGGCTTCCAGCGCCTGCCGCTCTCTTCCCAAACCTCTTCGACTGCGGCCATTAATGCACGCTCCTCAATCGCCACAGCCAACTCTTCGCGGTCTAAGGTTCCAGTAACACGCAAATCGTGGCTGCCATCCGACGTCGATGCCCTATAGGCTTCGACCTCCATCGCACGTTCCCTGTCTTGTAGTATTGAGAGGTGCTGCTCTACCTTGCGCGAGAGTGCAAGTGCGTAGTTCATGTTGCTGGCCTTCTTGAAACGCCCAGCTCGTATGAAAGTCTTACCATCCTCGCTGGCTTCGCCATGTGGCGGGCGTGCAACCCACCCAATACCATGGGTCTCGTAGAATGCAAGGCGTTCTGCACGATCCTCTTCAGAAAGTAGCTAGAAGACCGGCCAGATGAATGACAGATTTTTAAATGAGTTGAAAGGTCTGGTTTACCCTTAAACCATCATCGTTGACAAAAATATTGGAAGTGCCTCCTTGTCGCGCATACGTCTGCATCGCCTTCTTAATTGTCGCCATGGACGGTGCCCTGCAAGTCACAATGTGAACAAGGGGCCCATTCAGAATTTTACCATCAAGCATTTACAGCACTCCTTCCAGACCCTCTTTGAAAACGGGCATCTGGATGGTTATGTGTGGGAGGTTGCTGTCGATTTCCTTGTTTGCACGAGGCTTATTGGCAGAGTAGTACTTGGTGTTCTCGTAGTATTGCGCAATTGGACCTACACTGCGCGTCCCCAATTAGTGACTGGACCTGAACCTATCTGAAGAAGTAGACGCACGCCATTGTCAAGTTCTGTACAATCTGAAGGTTGAAGAACTAAGAAGTGCAATTGTGAGATTCCGTTGGTGAGGATGGTAGAGTAGAAATTGAAACATACGAGAGAGACACAGTACAGAAATGGGAGCACCGCCACCAACGCGAAACGCGTGAATGACTGGTCTTGACGCCACTCGCTGATGAGGATATCTGAAGAGCAATTAAACTGGTGAGAATGAGCCCAAAGATGGCAGTGTGCTGAGGAAACACGCACTGATACCATTGCCACAATATACTTTGTACACGAGGAATAAATCAAACCATCAGAGTCCCTCAGCAGGCAATACGACTCACCTAAGGACAGTGCAGCTGCGACACCATTGTAGAACGGCGCATAAAACACAGTTGGTCGCTTTTCAGGCCCGACCTCCTGCACGGTATCATGCACCTCTTCGATGACCTTTTTCCTCCCATACCATGTCCGTTTCACCTTCTTGACCATGACGCTGACCTTCTCTGGATCACCCTCCGTGGAACCAGGAGCACGTTCCACTCTACTGCTCCTCTCCACATCTGCAGAGGCACCGTGTTGTTGATTCGAGCCGCGGGACGCGACACCCATGAGCGACTGTGCAGAGGCGGTGTCAGAATAGTTCGTTGGGTGAGATATAGATGATGATGGCGGGTATGGTGGACGACTACGCCACAAGAGGCGGATAAGGCGCTCCTCAAAGTCGCTGCATGTTGGGATTATGCTATCTAGCGAGTCGGACCAGACCATGAGGACGCGTTCATCCCTCTGTTGTACACAGGTGGTCAAGGTAAATTAGACACTGCGTGGATGCGATTGAACATATACGTACGATAAAAGCAGCCTTTTGTTCCTTGTCAGCGTGCGGGAGGTGCATCATAGTCTCTACTATTTGAATCCGGGTATTCGCATCAACATAGACGCTCTTCTCTTCCGGGCCACTGTAGAAACCATCATAAACCACATTAGTCCACCCCGCAACAGAAGTCAACAAGATAACGCAGGCAAGGATGAAGAACAAAACAACAAATAATCTTGCAAAGACGGGACATTGCTGAAGTAGCCTCGGGGAGCATGCTGCACCGACAACGATCTGAGAATACCACTGTATTATGACCGTTGCAGAGTCAGCCATCGGAGCCCGTCATTACTGTCATCTATCAACCCGGTGGATCAATCCGGTAGAGACAGACGTTATCGGTCGAGGCAAAAAAAAAACATGTAATCTGTGCGCGAGACACGGACTTTGCCGTCGATAACGTCAGAGATAGGGCTGTGGAGAAAGACCTGCCCCAACTGACAATAGCTCCACATGAGAAGTGTGTTACCATTGTAGTCGGCGGTGTTAGAGACGGATGGTAATCATAGAAACGTTGTATTCTGGTAAATTATTAGATGTTGACTTCGCTAAAGATGTCATCTACATACCTTCTGTCACCCATTTATTTCCGAGGACTGCATTCCAGCATGGGAAGCACGCCGACATGGCGCTTACTAGACACAGCTCCGTGCGACGGGGAACAAGACGAAGACACATTCACTCGAAACACCCAAAAGCCACAGCGATGACCAGAAGATGTAATATACATAGCGCAGACAAAAATTGACAGAGCAAAGAAAAAATGATGACTCACGCCTCGCTGACAGCAGCATGGGCTACTGCGCTCCTCACTTTGACTGCGACCACCAGCCCCATCGCTCGCACAGCCTGCTCGAACGGCTCCAGGGCGAGGTTTTCGTAGGGGAAAACCCGATACTCCCCACTCTCATCGCGCAAACATACACCTGCGGCGATGTCAAGCGCGTCGGGGCGAAACCAAGCATCGCCCTGCGTTTGCTTGAAGACGTAGTGGAGGATAGCGTCGTATCTGTCATAATCCATTTCGCGGCAGAGTTGCTAGGGAAAGCGAGGGAGATATAAGGCAAGCTCGCAGGTGCTGTGTGAGATAAAGGAGTGGAACTTGCTCTCTGCGTGGATTAGTGGGGCCAACACGGAAGGACGCGTGCGGGAGGTAACAGACACGAAGTGATGCATATATATTTACTAGGACGGGAAATGAAAACATCCCTTGGAAATCGAGGGTCAGATTTCTGTAGCCCACAATTGGCGCCGTGTGGATACCTCGCGTCGTTGCACGCGAAGTTCTATGATTTGTGATCCAAGGGATAAGGTCATGGTCTTCGGGGTCCTAATCCCGCTGGTACCGATGTGGACCGAATGATGTTTATGACGGGCGTCACGGACTTACTGTTTCACTGCACACAATGAATTGGAAGAGTACCAACTTCAGCACTCTTGTCGCAAGAAATAACAAGATGTCAAGGAAGATTAATGAAACTCACATAGGTTGTTCGCATCCCAGGATAGCTTAACGCTGAACAACTCACTCGCTGAAACCCAACGGCACCGTTTTGTGAATCGCAAAACTTGAGTCGAGTCTTTTCATTACCAAACCCCCATAACGACACCGTCGGCACGGACGCATTACGGCCAAGCAGGCCCTGCGGGGATATTGGTCGTGATACAGACGGGGGTGAAAAAGTACACAACAAATGCACATTGAACCGCCGCGGGAAATCTAGGAGGATTTGGGAAGAGTGATTCAATGGATCCACCATGACGAAACGTTGTGAAGACGGTCCTGATGGAAAGCAAAGCTCATTAAACCATCGACGGGAGTGTGGAGTCCGTTGCGTCTAAAACTCCACGAGTACTGGCCTATCGTCTGTCTTTTTTGGCCGCTCTATCGATCACTTCGGGAAGACGGAGAACTCGGTATAGAATTTGAGAATGATGGTATAGTAACCACTTGCCAGATTGGGAGTAGTCGATGGCCAAGTAAGTACATTCCGTCATATCAGTGTCGAGAGGCGGCTCCATCGTGTTGTTCGCGCGATTCGCCGCGATTCGAATGCCACTTGTTAGTGTAGAGTTGTTCGGGGGTCTCCACATATTAGCAAAATCTCGGGTCTCCGAGCCCACGGCGCTCTACGAACACCGAAGCACGGACAACAATTACGACCTCGAGACAGCCACAATCACCATCTTCAAGACTAGGTTCAAACAAGACTTTTGTCATACTATGTTTTTCCTATGGCCTCGGACCTCGGAGTCTTTACCCGCAAGACACCTTCGAAGAATGGTGAAGCGGAAAGGGTAGAAAGACCAATAACCACGATCTCGTTCCAAGGGTGGCTTTCTATTTCTTCGAGTCTTCAGTGTACAGATAGAGAGTATAGTGCTGGTGTAAGATGTGGCCTTGCGACCGTCTTGTGCACCATCTTATTATCACAGATGACATGTTCACCGTGCTGCTGCATTCTCACCAAGGTGTTGTGGACGCTGCATGACAAAAGGTGCGGTGAGCAAACTGTTGCTGTAACATGGACAGCGACAGGGTCAAGGGAAACACCTGGATGGGTGCATGGTGCTGCGCTCTTGGTTGAAGTTATCACGCCTTCACATTCGCAGGGTGTAACCTACGAGGAGATGAGAAGAAGGCTGTTTCAATCATTCGAGTACTACACGTGTAGAATTGAGCAAGCTCCAGGAAGACGGGGACAAAACATACGTGGGAATCGTACTGGCCACAGATTATATTTTCATCGTCAGCCATGCAGATCCGCCGAGGTTAGGTCACATTTCATTCCCGGCCATCTAAAAACCATTGTGATGTCGAATTCATAATCTCAAGCGTAAGAGCGTGCTTCTGATTAGTAAAAAGGTGTAGTGCTGCAGTATCCAGCCGCGATAAGGCAGCATGGCGAGTGTTCTGACCCTATCTCCGAATTTGCACGCTGTTCGAGTGGTTTAGGGGTTACCATGGCCATACAACGGTCTCCCTGGACTCTGATGGGATCTTGCTGTCTTGGTCAACGTACATGTACGATGGTAACGACATTCACGATTTTTGTTTCGCTCCTTCTACAGACATGATCTTGCTCTGCATTGGCATGATATCAATTCGATACACATTTCCATCCACCAGCAGGACCCTACATCAACGTCAAGCGGCACGCCGCAAGCTTCGCTCATCGATGTAAATCATCATATAGCTGATAACTGCGGACTGGTAGTGCTGATCTTGAGAGCTTGAGAGTACGTTGACGACATTGCGATTGGCCAAGCGACAGATTGCCTGTGCACGTGATTCCACTCAGCTGTGGATCTCTAGCTTCTCAGACCCGCGAATATGCCTGCTGGTGGACCTCGTCACCCCCTAGCGCATGACGGCAGAGACAATTAATGTACAGATGCCGGCCCATAGTAGATGGCCCTTACTTACTATACCAGGAAGCCACGCAATCCGCTGGCATCGGGGATTCATTCAAATAGACCCACCTTACCAAGCCACATCACAAATACTGGGTGACTTCCTGTGAGCATCTAGAAGTTCTAGGTGGATTTTAGATCTAAATTCTCCAGTCCCGCTCGTGAACTTACAAATTGTATAAGACATATCAACTCTAAATCATTAACAATAGAATTCTAGATTCTTAGACTGCCCCATTTGAGATAATACACTAATGAATACCATGGATGATGACAGCCATGGCTTGTTGCAATCTCTGGCCAATGATGATGATCTCCATGAAGAGGAGTTGTTCAATATGTGTGCCAGCAAGAGCAAATGGGCCTTCATTACCACAGTGGGTATTGATGTTGAAACCTTCAAATTTCTCCTTGACTGTGGATTCTCAACCACTTGGCATTCACTATCTATCCCTTGCTCTGATGTCTCCCAATCAGGTCACTCATGTCTCATACAATGCTCACTTGATGTGGCAGGTGCACTAGGCCTCATACTTCAGTATCTGAACTCAACCATGCATGAGATCTCACTCCAACAACCTTTGTTCTCATTCCTACCACTGTCTCATGCTATTTGTCATTCACCCTCAAAATTCTGTTGTATACACTTCAACAAATACAAGATGCTCAAACCTGCTGGAGGTTTGCATATGGCTCAGTAATGTACATGCTCAACAAATCAGAAAGACAATTATTCCTATATAGAAGGATGGAGAACAGGAGCAGGTATGGGATAAATTTGAGGGAATGCTTTTTGGGGAACTGAGAAGAAAAGACCATGTATCTAGGTTTCATATCACTGTGGATGAAATATAACATTTTGTAGTAGACTCAGATGAAATATGAAACAAAGAGTTAAACTGTTGTTGTTTAGCCGGGAGGCGACATGTTAGAGTTAGCACATGAGGATGTGGCAGATGCAACTGCCATGCCTATATGGTGTGCATGCACAAGTGGCCAGTGGAGCAATGGCAGTGTCTTGCTCTGCATCGAAAGCAAAAGTGCAGGGGCAGCATGGGCACAACCTGTGGCTGCAACACCTGCTGCAGTGCCATCATCGGTGGCTGTGTCGGTGGGTGTGTGGCGGCCGGGGGGGATGAATGACTGTGGTGACTGTGGCGGGCTTGTATGCATGGAGGAGGCCTGATGGGCGAGAGGGCAGCGCCGTTGATGTTATGCAGGGATGACGAGCCGGCCACGCCGAGTGGGATGGTGGGAGAGTCGCGGTATGGGAATGCAAGTGCGCGCACGCGTGGCGGGAGACGCAGCTAGGTAGGCCTCTGAACCCAGCGGGGCGAGGGCGTGTAGGATGGCAAGGGCTTTGGCAGTGATGGGCATGCCACGGCACTGCTCAAGGGTAGTGACAGCATGGACATTGGCCTGGAAGAGGTGCGCGCCAGGACTTATGTGGAGATCAGGCGTGGCACGGTCCGTGCTTATGTGATCTTGCAGCACGGGTGCAGTGCAGATGCAGGGTCTAGGCACATAAAAATTGGTTACTTTGTTTTGTACACCTTCGCGCGATTCCCCTACCTTTTACCCCCTCACCCCCTTAGGACAAACATGCCATTTTGCAAGTGTTCAATCATTCATATCAATATTGTGTGATGTATATAGCACCACAACAAGTAATTCTGGGTCTCGGCATCTCGGCAAAACAACCCAGAGTACCGATTTCAGGTTCACAGAATCTGGAGGGGTTAACCCTGAACACTTAGCACCTTCATATGCTAATGCAGCTGACCCTTATCTGATCAACATATTACTATTTGTCGTAGTGCCGTCGTGATCGTGTCCATGAATATACGATCTGTCCTTCCAAATATGCAATTGATGACTGCTTTCCGTGCCATTACGCTCCCACACAACCGTAATATTGGAAAACCAGAGGAATAGAGTTCACGACACCCCGGGGCAGGTGGATACGTGTCGGACCATCTGAGTCCTATAAAGATCATTGCGTTTCCTTTGGAACGACCCAAGCAACCAGACGACTCTTATCGCTGCACCACTATCACAAAACACACATTTCCTGTATTGACAATGGCTCACAACACTGCTATGCTCGGGAGTTCCACATCTGGTGTGGTCGTTGCCAAAGCTGCGGTACGTCTTTTTGTTGCGCCTCGTACGCGCCGTGAGCTGATTTTCTGCTTTGATCGCACTCAGCATGGCCTGATGATGATGACGTACGTTGCACCTGCTCGTCCCGACGTCCCCACATTCTGACGAAGCGATGACCACCAGGTGGAAGCCTACGCAGGTCCCCGACGATGAGGCATTCAAGGTCATCAAGGCAGGCATCGACGCGCTCCCACCCCCTACAAAGATGCTCATCGTAAGCGGTGAGTCGCGCCAGCCGATTACGCAAAAATAGGAAGGCTCGGTGCTCAGCGTCTTGCAGGCGATATCTACGGCATCAACCCGATTACCGCGAACCTCGACCTCGTCGCGCGTTTCTTCGAAAAGTACCCCGCATACGCCGACAGGGTCTTCCTCTCCGTTAAGGTGCGCCCCCATCACCCAGCCCCGGACGCTGACTGAAGCCTCCCGCAGGGTTGTCTTAGTCCCAAAGATTGGAGCCCCAACTGCTCGTACGTACTCCTTCAGCCCATCCCACTCCCAGTCAGTTATCGTGTCTTCCCGCTCTGCTGACCCCTCCTGCTTGCCAGCCCTGAGAACATGAGAAAAAGCGTGACGAATATCCTCGCACGGCTGCGCGGGACGAAGCGGCTCGATTTGTTCGAGCCCGCACGCATTGACCCCAGCATCTCGATCGAGGACACCATGGAGACGCTCCACAGTCTCGTCACGGAGGGGCTCTTCGACTACATCGGTCTGTCTGAGGTCTGCGCCGAAACCGTGCGGCGCGCCAACGTGGTGCGTCTATTCCTTGGAATACATAGATACCGTTCGCTGTCCTGACGTCGACGCAGGTGCACCCTGTCGCGCTGGTGGAGATTTAGATCAGCTTGTGGTCGTACTACCCGGAGACCCGAGATGGTGCGTCCAGACGGTGCTTCCGTACCGGTTTTCGTCTCAGTTGATGCCTCGGGACCACCTGTGTTGCACAGTAATCACCACTTGCAGAGAGCTCGGCATCGCTGTGTGCGGATACTCGTGCGTCGCAAACAACATCTGTCTGTACCCATCACGCCTCGACTTTGCTGACACTTCTGTCCATCACCAGCCCGCTCGGAAGAGGTGTCCTATCGGGCAAAGTCGTGAAACCCGAAGACCTCGAAGGTGAGGAGCCGGCCAAATTGCGTCGGTACGGCGGAACTGACCTGAGCCGCAGAAGGGGACACACGGAAGGGTCTTTCGCGCTTCCAGGAAGACGTGAGGACACGCTCCTCAGAACTGCACAGAGCCCTGTACTCATTATTCATTTCCGGTTCTAGAGCCTCAAGCACAACCTCGCTAGCGTCGAGGCCCTGAAAGTCATCGCCAACAGGAAGGGCGTCACTGCTGCCCAGTTGTGCATCGCCTGGGTGAGCGCGCTCGGCCCGCACGTCATTCCGATCCCTGGCTCGTCGTACGTGCACGTCTCTACGCTTATCTATTACCGCTTGCTTACTGGAAATCGCACGGGGCAGGCGCAAGTCGCACACACTTGAGAACCTGGCGGGAGTCGATATTCCGCTGAGCACAGAAGAGATCGCAGAGGCTGAGGCCCTATTCAGTGGCGACGCGGTCAAGGGCAGTAGACATGTGGACGGGGTAGAGCCACGCGCCTTCTTCCTTTGGGGTTGAGCGTGCGCGTTACATATACAGCGCTTGTTGTCCAAGTATGTAACTTAGTGTGCAAACAGTGTACTGCAGTTGGTCCAAATTTAAGAGCACCCTCGAAAATTTCACGGGTATCGATGCCGAGTTGGGCGGGAGGAAACGGAGGAGAATGAAGCCTGTTTGGCAGTGGCGTCGTTCAGGACAGCAGGTTTATTGATAGACAGATGTGCTGACGGGGCCGAGTAGTATTCATAAATCTGGAATCGAGCATCCAAGTTGCCTTTGTTATTTACATCCACCGACTTTGGAATTCGCGGGGTGTACTTTACAATGAGGTCATTAATTCAGATACAGAACCCTTTGTTGCGGAATTGCGGCTACCATCAGTGCCTTGACTGAGGTCTAATTGACCATTGAATAAATTACCTATGCTGCACTACGCTTGCCAGCAACGGTGATACATGAGAATCATTTAAGCAGAGATCGGGGGTACCCCGGCCATTGGTGCCGTGCCCTGAAGTTGCTGCAGCGCCGTTTGGACCTCCACAATCTGCGAAATTGGCACCCAATCACTACATTCAAGCGCGCTATCAAGAGAGGACTCACCTCCTCCTTCTTCTTCTCTGACTTATCACCGAGATCCTGCAACTGCGCCTCGATGCGTTTCCTGCACACCCAAACTTGGATGAGAGGGGCGTCGCGGCGGGGAAGGGGAGATGGAACATACATCTCTCCGCGGATGAACTCCAATCGCTTTTCGATGATTGACTTGGCTTCTGCCTGGTCCTGCTTGACGAGGACAGGTCCTACAAGCTTGTATATGGTGTTGTTGGGCGTGAGCCGTGAGAATTCCTGCACGGGCGCAAAGCCTCGATTAGCATGCATGATGCCACGAACAACCATCGTGTATATCGCATACCTTCTTCACTGCCTCATTTTCTGAAAGCTGCGCTTCGAGGCGCTGGCGGGCGTCCACAGCTGCAGACAGATCTGTCTGCAGTTTCTGGAATTCGCCCGACGCAGCTTGAAGACGTGCTTCTAAGGACATGCCTAGCGAGAGGCGATATCGCGCTGTTTGCGTGGCAGTTTATGAGGCGTTCGCGCACGAGATCGCGAGTTTGGTTTGCTATAGCAGCTTGGAGCAAGACAGATTAGCTTAGTCAGCCAGAATATCGTCAGAAATAGAGTAACCTGTGCAAGAATCTCGGCAAGTATTCTTGATCTAGTCCTCCGCACTTCTGTGTATCGGAGATGTCCAATCTTTCTGATATTTCTGCGACGTCTTAATTGAGGTCAATGTTCCAGTTCAGTACAACCCAGCTCCTGAACAAAGCAAGCACGCAGGGTGCACGTGACTTGTCCACACCGTTTCCCATTTTGTAAACGTCCATCTTCTGTGCAATGAGCACGGCGCCAATCTTGAACCCACCCATGTCAGTCCTTTCTCGGAGCATCTAGTACGTGCAACTGAAATTCATTGACAGGAGGGTATAGGCATACACAACCAGGAACCAGGAAGTCGATGCCTTGAGGTGGGGGAGTAAGTTTAGAGCACGATCCGTCCATAATCAGTACTCCACCTCCTAGAACCACAAACTCCTTACTCTCGTCTCTAGGGCATGCGTTTACGTCTGGTGAGCTGTCGAAATCGGCTTTCGACACATATATGCACTTCGTTTATATATAGGGCCACGGATTGTAGACGTCTTTGCATCCAAACTTGGCCTCGCGTGTGATGATGTTGTTCTCGCTCGAACATCGGTGAGTGTTAAACGCCTGCTGTCTGACTTACACGTAGCCTGTATTCTTATCGTCGTAGTCCAGATGCACATTCCCGTTGTTTTGTTTTCCCAGGGATCTCGGTGTGAGTGACCATGTAACTCACGAAGTCTCACGATTCCCGAAGGTGAGGCTGTGACACATCTATTTGTATAGTCGAGTTGCTCATAACGTATAGCGTCAGTTTCCTGGGTTTTGTATGCATTATGCGCTACCAGATAGGCTTCTTAAGTGATAAGCGTTCACCACTTGTTCTGCGCGAAGGCTATGCATTATGAACAAGTCGGTTATACCTTCAAAATCGGCTAGCAACCTACATTATATGCAGTCTCTGGAGTCCGCATTCTTCGGACCACAGCACAGTCCATGAACGCTATGGGCACAGGGCCTCGGACCTGATATGGGCCTGCTGTAACCAAGGCTGTTGAGGACGATAGAAGAATGGGGCAAAGGACGGTAATCACACTCCCTGCTATAATTCGAGTTAATTACCGAGTTGTTGCTGTTCCATTACTCTTCACTATCAAAGATCGCAAAGCGTCGAAGCATCAGCAGCCAGGGACTGATCGTCGACGACATGCACGACCCGGTAACCAATCGAGGAGTGTTTATGGAGGGCTGTCCGGGGTCATGCTTATCGCGAGCATGTGGAACATCGGAAGATAGGCTCGCTAGCGGAGCGTGGCTGCACATCAGACTTTCGGCGTGTAGCGGGCATGCTCTGGGAGCCTCCGAACTGCCCCCCCAGAACGTTGTTGGTGCAGCAAATAATAAGGACCAACCCTCCCTCCACTGACACTCCGCCCTTCCCCCCATGACTACTCACCACCAGCATGCTCAACACTCCGCCACCCATC
>QLPN01023939.1:0-13922 GCA_003314395.1 Albatrellus ellisii
TGTTAGCTCTCATCCTTTTTCCTTATACATTGTGTGACCTTGCTGGCAAACGTCGGCCTCACAGAATTGAGCTCCTCTTCAACTCTATCTAGCTCTTACCATATCTTCTTTATCTCATCATCTTCTCACCTCAGCACTTCTGCATGTGCTGAGGTGAGTATCTCTTCTGCTCTCTGAGCTCTCTTCTGACATACCTGCTCTATGCAGCTCTCTCTTCCTCTGTGTACCCCCTACTATCTAGTGCACCTCTTCTCTTATCTTACAGGACTATGGTCCTCCTCTAGCTTTAACTACATCTTGGCCTACAAGGCTATCTCTGTATCAAAACAATCTGTTCACCATTTATGATGTTGTCCATCTTTCAACAATTCTTTCTGTGTACACACTTTCTGTATGCAGCTCTATCTACTCTTTCCTCAGATGTGGCTGTGGGACCCTCTGTTTTTCCTCTGCTGGGCTATTGCCCTTCTGACAACAATCATTAGCTTCAGGATCAATGCCTATATACACTACATCATGGTGTTTTCTCCATTCTCTGTGCTGCCCTCCTTTCCTCAAGAACTAGTGGCTGAGAGTGTGACACAGTACAGTAATCATGAGAAAGTTCAGCATTAAACCCCAGTCTTGTCAGCTTCTCAATCTAGGGATTTTCCTATACTGCACTTGGTCTAAGCTTGCCTCAGACTCACTCTAAGAACTAAGTCTAAGATCTTTAAGTCACTAAGCATCACTAAGACATCCTATTCTCATCACCCTGGGTCCTCATATAGTCATCAGAGCTATCATTCTAATTGCTATCACATCAATCCCACTCTTCAATGTCATCAGGCATATCATCACCAACTATCTAGTTACCAGGAGAATTCAATCCCTGAATCCCTAAGACCATCCAATAGGCTGCTCTTGTCCTTATTTATACAAAGGGAATGTCCTAAGTATAGTACAAATAAGTAAGTTTCACAGATCAGTGAAGATTGTGTTGATTTCTCTGTCTCTTTTCTCACAGGACACTGTGCATATGATAGTTACCTACTTTGTATATTTTATCACATCACACCTTATCACATCACTCTTTCATACTGGTTACTTGTTGTACTAGTAGTCTTTCACATTTACTTGACCCACATTGTTCTCCTTTTGTATTGCTCTTTGTTTCTTATAGTTGATGCTCCTCTCAAACCATACTCTACTTCACTATATCTTCTTCATTGTCTCACCCCTAAACCTAAACCTCAGCACTTCTCTATCTCTTGCTGAGTTCTCTCTCTGTGTATGCCCCTTACATCTGCCTACACATCAATCTCTTGTCATCAGATGTCTTACCTCTTGGACCAAGTCCTTGGGATGCTCTTGTTGTATTCTATGCTAGAGGCATATATGTATTATCAGATTGCACAGCAATCAATGATGTCATGTGACCTAGAATGCATCCATAGTAGGCTAAGTGTAACATAGCCACAAGCATGAGCGAGATGAGAGGTAAATAATGATGAGATATAATGACCCCTTGCTAATTGTATACATCAGTCCTTAGCAAGTAAATGTGGGATGAATAAAGGAAGAAGGAAATAAGGTGAGACACTTTATAGTACTTGGAGTTATACTCACAGGTCAGTATGTAAATACTGTAGTACTATAAAGGTATGATGATAGAGTCCTTACTATATGCTGGAGCTAGGCTTACATGCTAGTTAAACTAGACATATAGTAAGTGTAGAAATGCATAATGTGCTATGTCATAAATGATGAGAACTTCTAGAGCCAAGATAAGAGTGATGATCCAGAGGGCATATCCCCAGGATACAGACATGTGATGAAGACACAATGAAAGGTGTGACTAAGAGATAAGATGAGCAGAGGAGAAATAGATGCATACACAACAAAGATGTGACAAAGATGTGACAGAAGAGGGTGACTTAGAGGGAGGTACTGTCTGAGCAGAGTGGAGAGAGTAGATGAGAGCCTCACCTCAGCAACAGATAAGGTGCTGAGGTTTGGAGCAAGGAGAGGAAGAGGATATAGTAGGACGACTGTAGAGTTAGAGAGGAGTCCAAACTACAAGAACAAAAGAGACCCTAGAAGGGGAATGATGTGGGTCAGGTAAATGAACCCATGTGAGTGATAACAGGCAGAGGGGCAGGATGCAATGACAGAGGCACAGATGATAAACTGTTGTCTCTTCTTATCAGATCTTATCTGATCAGTCACTATTCTCTCCCTCCATACCTGCAGCCCAAACTATATTAGTAAGTGTGGTCTGTGTGCATTGATGGATTGTATATCAGTAGCTAGATAGTGTCTTAGAAAGATAAGTGGATATCTTGTTCATTTTGTGTGCACTGTCTGCATCTGTCATTGCAACAATCCACTTCAATACCCTCCTTTGGAAGTCCCATCATGTACTTCCCTCTCCTTATCTTTGTCATCATCTTCTTGGCCTTCCTCCTAGGATGGGTCATCACCCTCATTGCCCATCACCATCTCCTGCCACATATCCAGACCATCCTCCCATTCTGGTCACATCCTGTCACCTTTGCCACCATGCCTGATATACCTGCACAACATAAACAAGATGGAACCCCACATGGTGGGTGAGATGATGCAGAGAGAACCTGCAGAAGAGACAAGGTGTATGTGGGTACACAGAGGAGATATAAGATGTGCTCAGATGCAGGTATGTCAGATGCAGGGAAAGAAAGAGGACATGAGGCAGAAGGCCTACCTCAGCTGTGTGCCAGAGAGCTTAGGTGGTAATATGATAAAAAGAAGAAGATATAGTAGAGTGGAGATAAGGTTAGAGGGGAGCTATAACCATAGGAACAAGGAGACATCTCAAAGGAGACAAGAATGGGTCAAGACATGTGATATGTGACCAGTACAGTAAAGGGCCAGTAGCAGTTAAAATGAGATGCAGCAAAGAGAAGATAAAGAAGATAAGATAAGATAGTAGGGTAAGATGTACACAAGATGTAACAGGCATGATCAGTGTTGCCTTTTGAACAGAGATTTCGACAGTGAGTGCTAGCAAGTAGCTGATAGAAGAGAGGTAAGACAATATAAATTCATAGATATGAAAAAGGGGGAAGGCTGTGTAGAACTAAAGATGTGAGTGAATGAGATATCAACAATTTCACTTGTGCTTGTGGCTACTGTCAACAAGCATGCCTGATGGGGATGCAGTGGCTAGGTGATAGTACCATGGCATGCAGTGTGCTGATCATGAAGATAAAGATGATCAGGATCACAAGGTAGAGGATGATGATGATGATGATGTCCATCCTGTAGAGAGAGAGTATATATAAAGCAGAGTGCCACAGGCTCAAATGGAAACTGGGTAATGAGTGTAGAGAAAGGACTAGTTGTCCACCTGAGTAACTATACATCACTTGAGTACTACTATATATATGAAGATGGCTTGTGCCAGACTATGATGACGAAGAAGTGTTGGAGGTAGGTGGCAGACATGAAGAACATACCATGGTAATCTAACAGTTACTTCACATGAGGTTTACTATGGATGCATCATGGTCACATGACTTCATTGATTGCTGCACAATCATTGTTGATCTGTGAACCTTACTTACTTGTATGATACCTAGGATGTCCCTGTAGTATAAGTAATAACAAGACTGGTGGTCTTAAACTGTCAGGCCAACAAGCTGACTAACTGTCAACAAGTCTACACCAGATGTATCCCCAGCCTCCTTTAGAGGACTTGAGAGGGGAGCTGCCTTGGATAAAGGTCAAGGGATAACAAGGTACAGCACAAGAAGAAGGGGATGTTAAACTTTCTTGCATTATCATACTGTGCCACACTTCTAGCCACTATCAATCACATGGTCTGTGTGCACTGCCACTCTGTATATAAACTAGCTGTCTTATACTTGATCAAATAACACTTCCAATGTTCTCTCTCTTCCTCCCTTGCATGACTCTTAGCACCAGTTTACTGGATGTTCTCTCTCTTCTCTTGTGTATACCTGCAGTAGTGAGCACCATCTTCCTGGGAGCTCATCAGGGGAAGGACTGTGTCAGAACATACTTATTTTCCTTATCATTTTACAATTCCTTTTCATCTTATTGCTCAAGATCTATACTATATATCTTTAGCAATTACTCATTACTCATCTTCAATTCATCATTGGGCCACTTACTGTACACTTATGACCACATTTCTCACAGACACTTATTGATGCTGTGCAATGCTGCACATAGCTTACTGATAGTTCTCACAGATGCTGTGTATCTTATTTATGTATCCCTGCCCTATAGTGACAGTGCATGGTCTGTGCACTGAAACCTTTAGTATATATAAGGTACTTCCTGTAGTTCATAGTCTTTAGCTTTATACATCTGAGTTATCCACTTACCCAGTGTGATTCATCTTAAGAAGTATTGTCTCATTCCTTCTCCAATCCTCTCCTCTTACATTTGTGACCTTGCTGCCTAGTGTGCACCTCACACTCTGCACCCACCTATCCACCCCCTGACACTCTGCCTTGTCCACTTGTTTATTCACTCCACCTGTGCCATCACCCCCATGAGTCATCCCTTCTGGCTATGTCTTGCATCCATCTGCATTAACTGCAGGCAGTCAAGATTTCAGTTGGGAGGAGATGATGAGCATCACATGCACATAGCATCAGAAGATGACCATCAGTGACATCAGGTGAATACAGCAACATTAATACACTGCACACTGTTGAGAAGCACCAGTGCCAAAATAGTGACTTGGCTTGGGTTTGAACCAAGGACCTCCCTTACTCTGGGTGGGTGCTCTAACCACTGAGCTACCAGGTCTTAGTTAACTGAAGTGCTTTTAATGTGATGTGAAGCTGCACTATGGCTAGTTCCTGTCTAGGAGAGATAGACAGGGGAGTTTAGCTAATAAGCACATGGTCAGGTATTTGACCTTTATCTTCAATGCACACAACAATCATCCACAGTCACACCAATCATGCATCTGCTTCAGTGCCAGAATATAGGACTGATGAGGAGTAGGACTGATAGGATGTACAGGCTGAGGCATGGTCCAGGCCTGCCAAAGTAGCCATGGAGTCACAAGTCATGAAGTCAGCATTTGGTGCAATTGACACTTTTCCTTTTTCACTCACCCTTTATAGTATGACACTTTATTTGCTCATGTCAAGACTCCACTGTTATGAGGCACTTTGTCAGGCCACTACTATTTTTCTCTTCATTTTTCCTATCTTTCTTATGTCTCTATCATTGTAGATCTTACAATCGCTCCTGATCTATTGAAGTGATTCCCATGGTCATGCATTCTACTTGTTTGTCTTTATTGGCTGATGACACATCAGTCATGCAATATCCAATTGGCCCATTCTATCTTTAGTTATGACTTGTTTTCTCACACTTACTGTGGATGCTCACTAATTCTTCTCACACCTGCTGTGGAGCCTCAGTCAGCACTTATGTGTCCCCTCTATTATTAGGTATGACATCATTACTGTACTTTCTTGTTCTCCAGCCCTATACTGTACAGCATGGTCTGTGTGTTCTTCAGAGTACTATATATACATAAGACTCCTAGCAGTTTAATCCCCAGTTCTGATCATCTGGGATATCCCTAGGTACAGTAGTCTCCAATCCTCTCTTGTCTACTCTACTGATTATATATCTGGGATATCCACTAGTTGAAGCACAATCATCCATTTGTTTTAGTCTTTCTTCAGTTGTTTGGCTTTGATGATAGCATTGGCCTCACAATTGATCAGAACTCCTCCAACTGCCTTCCCTCTCATCTTTTCACCCCTCCTCCCTTCTCTACTGGACATTGCCATCACCTGCACTACATCTGCAACCATTTCCACACTATTGCACTAACAGTCACACCCCATCTTGTGCAAGAGAAGTTTCATTGGTCTGATCTTTTTCCTTGCCCTCTTTTCATCTCCTGTTATCACTGGAAGTGGCAGAAGCATGAAAGTGAGTGTACCTGTGACTTGTGGACTCAAGTTTATGTCCCTTGCTCACCTGCCTCCACCCTCCAACTTGTGGTTGGACACTACAGTGTTCACCCTATTCATCTCCACCTTGCACCCAGTGACCTCCTCCACACACCACTATTGGAACAGCAGTCCACTCAACTTCTTGATCCAGATGCCTGGACATTTGGCAATTGGGAGAAGACAGCAGATTGGTCCAATCCATGGGGATCATCAAGAACTTCTTTGGACAGCTTGGGGACCACCCACCTCTTCTTCACACTGCCCTCACACTTGCTCTAGGACAGAGCACCTCTTAGACCAAGGTCTAAGTGTTGATTTCTTCCACCTCACTACCCTTCTATTGTCTGCTTACACCTTCACTGTTTTCTTCTTGCCTGGCACACAAGACATATCATTCAATGCAGGAATGAACCTGCTACCAACTACCAACAATTTCCCTTCTGGTTATTTCCAGACCCACAGTCTGAAAGGTGGAGAACAGGAGGAAGGTATCATGTTAAGTACCCTCATCACTTATTCAGGGAGTTGTTGTTCTTTTACTTCACCAATCTGCATATCACTCCCCCCCCTGTCCTCATTGAGCTCTTGCTTCACCCAGACTGTGCATTCCACATCAACCCTCATCATCATTTTGTGTCCAACATAGTGGGAGGACCCAAAATGTCTACATACTAGAGTAGACATATTGCTTTTCAAAAAATTTGTGGTGTTCTTGTTTGTTTGTTTTATCATATGCACATTTTATTGAAGAAATAGTGCTTCTGTTGTATGACTGAGCATGCAATTGATTTGACATTGCTCAACTACAGAAGTACTGGAATACTTGTCAAAGTTATTCATCGAGTAATTGAGCAATCTGTCACAAGAATCCAGAGACCAGTGGAGTCGGAGACAGCAGTCCCCTCCACACCACAGAGAAGACAGTAAAGAATTTGAATCACACTTGAGGAATTGATTTGAGAGTTTAGAAGATCAAGAGCCATTGTCCTCCCTCCACTTAGACTCAGACATTGAAGGTCTTGGTACAGCATTAGCAGCAGCTCTTCAACCTCCATCTGCAGCATTTTCTCAAATGGATCAAGACCAAGATCAACTGGCTTTTGCAGAGATGATGAAGATGATTACAGATCAGCAGAAGTTGATTCAACAGCAGCACAAGACAGTGGAGAATATTCTGAGTCATTTATTGAAAGCAGAAGACATAGGTTCTTCTTCTGGGCTAGGAACAGGCCCCACACCCTGGGTCCACCTCCCCAAGGTTCACATCACAGAACCAGCTCCCTTTGATGGCAACAAAAAGAAGTTCCAGTCCTATCTGGATCAAATTTATCTTGTCTTACACACACATCCAGATTACCAAGACAATGACAAAGTCACAGTTATTTTATCATACATCAAAGGAGGGTATGCAGGAGAATGGAAGAAAGGAATCTTGTGATAAATAGAAGCACATTGAGCTGAACATTTATGTCATGATGAGCCATTCAAAGACTTCAATGGTCTCTTAATGATGATGAAGATTACATTACTTTTGGTGACCACAATGAAGAACAAACAACTCAACAAAAGTTAACCACTATTTCACAGGGAAATCAGCATATAGAGGAATACATCACAGAATTCCTCTTATATAAAACAGCATCTGGATATAATGATGGAGCACTCTGCACATTGTTCAAAAAGGGGATGAATAGGCCTCTTCTCCAGTCATGCTATATGGTGATAATGCATGATGTTCAGCATGGTGGTCTCCTAAGCTGGGTCACTCCACTCAAGGAGGATGGAAGGGCATTGGTGGGTAGAGAGCAGGCAGAAGCCCAAGAAGGAAGAGAAGCACCATCATGATTGTAGAATATGCAAGAACAAGGAGTGAATACCAATACATGATGGGGAGTTGATAAGAAATTGACTACTGATCAGTGTCCCAGACTGAGTCCCTAAGTACTAAAAACTGCCACACACAGACCATGCTGAGTAATTGTGTGGGGCACAGGTATCAGGAGCAAAGAACAATTGCATAATTCCAACATATGGAAACCCCAATTCCTGCTGATTTAGATGGTTGGATAAGAAGGGCTTGCATCAGAGCATATGTCTGGCAAGACATGCAGAATTTTGAGTTGACATGGGGAAGAAGGACAACAACAATCTTTTGGATGACCCCAAGGACAGCAATGGAACTATACTCCTCAATGGGAGTTTACAACTGCAGCTGCTCCTGTAGGGGAACCAATGGATGCTGATCAGGCAAGAGGACCACACCCTCATCTTTGTTTCAATTGCAGAAAGGAAGGTCATTTTGCATGAGAATGTCCATAACCAAGATGTCCTCAGGGACAACAATGAAGGGGGAATGCAAGGACCCTTCAATAAATGTGTGTGTTAAATGAGGCAGACTTCTTGGCTGAGATGCAGAAGGAGTTCCAGGCATGTGGTCTACAATTAAATGATCTGAATAGCTCAAAGAGTGGAGCCCCACAGTCAGGTTTGGGGTTGGACAGGAATTGAGCACAAGTTTGCCATCCCATAATAGGTTTTCTATGCTTCATGTGTGCAGGTCTGGGCAGGCAACAAACAATAGTGTAATTGATAGCAAGTATGAGAGAGAATCCCCAAATGGGGAAAGGACAGTTAACATGACTGCAGCAATGAGAGTAGTATGGACACAGCAAGTGCCACACACAGTAAGAGTAAGAGAGCTGCAGGGGTTGTGTAAGAAGTGAGAATGAGATGGGGAGGAGTGAACTTACTCAGACACAAGGGTAAGACATCTGAGAAAGTAGTGTAGTGAAGTGCCTATCTTATATAGTGTTTGTGGGTAGAGTTGAAGTGGAGTATAAGTAAGGATAATACAACAACTACCATATGGAGGAGGACATGCATCATCCCAGAGTATGATGTGGTGTGTGTGTTTGCTTGGAGATATAGGCAGTCCAAGGAAGAAGTGGAGAGGCAAGGATAATATGTAATATGTTGGTAAAGGTATTTGCAAGGAGGGAAGGGCCAGATGAAAGTATATGCACTGGTGTTTCAACACTTCAGACTGATGATATGGATGTTGATCATCTCAATGCTTGTACTCCAGTTTATTTAAAATGCATTATTCTGTCTTACTCTCAGTCTGAAGTGAAGCCTCAAGTGCAAAAGGTTATTCCTCTGGAGAAAAAGGAATATGTCAGGGTGTTCAACATCACAAAATTCCCTGAAATAAAAATAAAAATAAAAACAGTGGATAATGGAGCTACTCTGGAAATAGATGCTCTACTAGATTCAGAGGCCACTGGACTATATGTGGATAAAGAATTTGTGAATAAAAACAATTTAAACACAACAAAATTGGCATGTCCTATTCCAGTTTACAATGTCAATGGATCACTCAATGCCCTCACAGATGTGAAGTATGCCTCAAAGCCAATGGACAAGTATGGAAGTCCAACAAGAAGTTGATGAAACAGCAAAATCAGAAGATACATGAAGAAGTTGAAGAACACATCACAGCCAAAGAAAAGGATGATCAGATATTGATGGTAAGGTTGATCAAAAGAAAATGGAGGCAGCCATTCAAAATATTAGCCAAGACCTTGCAATTGAAGCAGAAAAGAAGAGGTTGAAGAAGACATGTGACAACATCATACCCAAAGCATATCATCATTTCAAACAGGTATTTGACAAAGATGCCTTCAATACACTTCCACCCAGAAGTCCCTGGGATCATGCAATTGAACTTAAACCAGGCACAAAACCATCCACCAGTAGAGTTTACAACTTATCCTTAGATGAACAGAAGCAGTTGGAATTGTTCATCAAAGAAAATCTGAAAAATGGTCATATTCATCCTTCTGAATCTCCCATGGCATCACCTTTCTTCATCAAGAAGAAATCTGGAGAATTATGGCCTGTTCAAGATTATCACAAGCTTAATGATATGATGATCAAGAACAGCTATCCACTTCCCCTCATTTTGGAATGAATTGATTGTCTTCATGGAGCATGGTATTTCACCAAGATGGACATTTGTTGGGGTTATAACAACATCAGAATCAAAGATGGTGATGAATGGAAAGTGGCTTTGTCACTAACAAGGATTTGTTTGAACCTCTTGTCATGTTCTTTGGTCTCTGCAATAGCCCTGCCACATTCCAAACAATGATGAACCACTTGTTCCATGGTCTCATCTCTTGAGGAGTTGTTGTGGTTTATATGGACAACATCTTGATCTTCACAGTGACATTAGAGGAACATCACAAGGTCACACAGGAAGTGCTTCAAATACTCACAGATAACAAGCTTTATCTCAAACCAGAGAAATGCAAGTTTGAACAAATGTCTATTGACTTCCTTGGCCTGAAGATCTCCTTTGACAAGATCACTATGGATCTGGTCAAGGTACAGGGTATCAAAGACTGGCCAATTCCATGAACCTTCATGATGTTCACTCATTTTTGGGTTTCTGCAACTTCTATCATCTTTTTATTCTTGGGTTCTCTAATATCACTAAACCCTTGAATGAACTTATGCAGAAGGACATCAAGTGGCATTGGGATGATGAACAGCAACTGGCCTTCACTTGTTTACAAGATGCTGTGTGTTCTGAACCAGTTTTGGTCTTTCCAGATGAGCAGTATCTGTTCAGAGTCAAAGCAGATAGTTCTGGTTATGCTACCGGTGCAGTTCTTTCATAGCTTTGACAGGATAACAAGTGGTACCCTGTTTCTTACCTCAGTCAGGGTTTGCCTCCTGCTGAGCATAATCATGACATCTATGACAAGGAGATGTTGGCTGTCATTCACACTTTGGAAGTGTGGCATCATTATCTTGAAGGTTCCATTCACCCTGTTCAAGTGATGACTGACCACAAGAACTTGGAATACTTCATGACAGCCCAAAAACTCATCCATTTTCAAGCTTGTTGGTTGCTTTATTTGTCTCACTTCCAGATCAATATGGTCCACAACCCTGGCACTTCCATAGTTCACCCTGATCTCCTCTCGAGATGTTTGGACCATCAAAAGGGGGTAGAAGATGACAGCAAGAATGTCATCTTGCTCAAACCAGAATTTTTCAAAATTTCACTTGCAGCATTAAGCCCTCCTGTCATAAAGAAAATCATGGATGCTCAAGAGGATGACCATGATTATATCATATCAGACAAATTGGATGTGGACTTGAGGAAAACTGCCATGTTCACACATTGGAGTGAAGATGATAAGAAGACACTCTATTACAATGGGAAACTCTACATCCCAGAAACTGTTACAAGGCACTTGCTTAGGCACCTCATAACAGTTTTCTTTTTTCTTTTCCTTTTCTTTTACCTTACTTACTGGTATAGTGTAGTATCAATTACTACAAGTGTGAGCTTAGCTCCACTTTACTTAGTATGGACTCTATATCTCTTTCTTTATAGTACTACAGTATTTACACACTGAGCCGTGAGTTTAACTCCAAGTACTATAAAGACTCATCTTATATTTTCTTTTATCTTTCTTTCTTTATTCACATTTACTTGCTAAGGACTATTACTATACAATTAGCAAGGACTCACCTCATTTTGTCTTTGTTTATCTTTGTTGATCTCTCATTCATTTTGTGCTTGTGGCTGAGCCACTTACTATATTCATGGACATGCTACAGGTCATGTGATATCATTGATTGCTGTGCAATCATTGTTGATCTATAAACCTTATTTACTTGTACTATCTTTAGGACTCTATTTTTGTATAAGTAGTTGAAAGACTGGCAGTATTAAACCCTAGTCTTGTCAACTTTGCAATCTAGGGATTAACCTACACTGTGCTTGACCTAAGCTTGTTACAATCTTGCTTCACTCTAAAGAACTAAGTCTAAAGATCTCTAAGTCACTCTAAGTGTTGCTAAGATATCCTAAACTTGTCACTCTGGATCCTCATTTAGTCATTGGCAGTATCATCCTCATCACTATCTTGTTGATCCCATTCTTCATCATCATCAGGAATGGTTATTACATTTATCAAGCATGTATCAACTACCTTGTTACCAGGGGTATTGTTATAGCAGACCTTCCCTAAGACCATCCAATAGGTTGCTCTTAGCAGAAACAATGTATGCAGATCTGATGAAGACTTGCCATGATTTACCACTTGCAGGACACCCTGGCTACAAGAAAATGTTGGAGATGGTTCAAAGACATTTCTGGATCCCAAACATGGCATCATACATAGAGAAGGATGTGATTTATGCCAAAGGACAAAGACTTTCCCTACAAAACCACAAGGAGAGTTAATGCCTAACAAAATTCCATCACAACCTTGGCAGATTATCTCCACAGATCTTATTGTCAAATTGCCTGAAAGCCAAGGCAATGATTCCATACTCATGGTTATGGATTGTTTCACAGAAATGATTTATGCTATTCCAACAACAGAGACAATCACAGCAGAAGGGGTAGCACATCTTATGAGAGATCATGTTTGGAAACATCATGGTCTTCCAGAGAAGGTGCTATCATATCAAGGACCATAATTCACATCACAAGTGATGTGTGAACTTAATCATTTATTGGGAATTCAAACTGCTACATCCACAGCTTATCATCCCCAGACAGATGGACAAACAGAGCAGATAAATCAAGAAATAGTGCAATACTTCCACATTTTTATCAATAATCAGCAAAATGATTGGACAAGCTGGTTACCCATGGCAGAATTCACCTATGACAATCATGTCCATTCAGCAATGAAATATTCACCATTCATGTTGAATTATGGACAAGATCCACAAATGGGTCATGAACCTCATACATCTACCAGGACTGATTCAGTGGACAAGTTTGTAGCAGGGCTCAAACACATCAGAGAAGATGCAGAGGTGTCATTGAAGAAGGCAGCAGAAGATATGAAGAAATCTTATGATGAACATCAAGGCAAAACTCCCATCTACATCATTGGAGATAAAGTTTTGCTTGAAGCCACTAATATTGACACAGGCAGACTGATGAAGAAGTTGGATCACAAACACCTTGGACCTTATGAAGTACTTGATATACTTTCTAACAATGCATATTGTCTTAAACTGCCAAAGACAATGAAGATTCATCCTGTCTTTCACATTGTCAAACTTTGCCCCTTTATCAAAGATGTCATCATTTAGCAAGAAATTCATCCCCCTCCTCCTCCCATCATCAAAAATGATATTGAAGAATATGAAGTTGAGGAAATCCTCAATAGTCATCTTTCACAAGGTAAGGTTCAATATTTGGTTAAATGAAAGGACTACTCTGCAGAAGAGAATTCTTGGGAACCTGCTTCAGTGCTGATGGAAGATGTTCCTGACATGCTTGCTCAAGAGGTACCATAAAGAGAATCCTCAAGCAGTACATTTGGTAGCCATTTATTCCCTTTACCAAACTGAATATTCATCTGAGATGATGGCTAAACCACACTATGCTTGACATTGATATGTGCTGTGCTGGGCTGAAGGGGATAACCAACCACAACCACAACAATTGCTGGAGGGTGTGAGGCATAAGGTTCTCTAGACACCAAGGTAGAGAGGGTTAGTAGTTAAGAGTGATAAGTGCAATAGCACAACTCAACCTCAACTGGAGCAACAAAGGGAAACGTGGCTTGGGTAACAAACAGGTGATATCACATGATAAAGAGAACACATTGTGATGCAAGGGAGAATGCAATAGAGAGTGCAATGCAATGGAGACAAAACACAATGCAGTAGAGAATGCAATGCAGTGCAATGCAATGGGGGACACAATGCAATAATAGATGTGATTTACAAGGAACACACACTTTCTTGATAATAAGACATGCAGAGGGAAGGTCAGAATGCACTTTTTTGCAAATGGACTCAGATGGGTAGGATGTGAGGCACACGCTAGAACAGCGAGGTCACAACTGAAGTGAAGGGGGATTGGTGAGAGGAGGAGACAATACACCTTAAGAAGAGTCACGCTGTATA
>QLPN01023963.1:0-11595 GCA_003314395.1 Albatrellus ellisii
AAGGCAGAGCGGTTAGAGAATGCGGAATTACTGCTCGCGCGCAGTCAAGCTGCTGTGGTCGAAGGTATTTCGGATTGTGATTCTTGCACACACATTTCCAATCCTTTCAATTCGTCCTTAGACAACTCAAATCAGCAGGGATTACTTGCCTCCTTGACTGCGAAAATCATCAACAATCTTCAAATTACGGTAAAAAACATACACGTCCGGTATGAGGACAAGCTGAGTGTGCCAGGAGTATGAGTTTTTGTTGCTCAAGGTTGCCATCAGAGACTTACATCCTGCATCAGCATCCGTTCGCAGTTGGTGTCACTTTGGCTAGCTTTGCTGCATTCTCCGTTGACGGCAACTGGTCACCTGCATTCATTGAGAGTACTGCAGGCAGCATTCACAAGGCACTATCTTTCAATTCTTCCGAGATCTGTAGTGTTCATTGTTTCATTACAGCTAGCCAAATTGAAGTCCTTAGCGGCGTACTTTGATACAGATACCGAAAGCCTGGCTGGACTTCCATATGCAAAGGCAGTCGAAATGTTCATGTCTACCGTTTGTTATTCATGTTCATCCGCATAATTCATGTTTATCTGATTTCATACTCACAAATTAAAGATCGCCGATGAGGAGCACCCACAAAGTCATCAATATATCTTGAAGCCCGTTTCTGGCGAAGGTCGAGTAAGTAATTTATCTCTTTGTTAGAGCCAGTCTAAGTTGACTTGCAGATTGTGATGCATCACAAACTTGACAAAGATACTCCCCGATTTGATGTTCAGCTGCTTTTCGACGAAATTGGCGTGATTCTTGATGATCATCAATATCGTGATATGATTTCACTTGTTGACATGTATCATTTCTATAGTCGACGGCAAAAGGTATTACCCTCGTCCTTTGTTCATTCCGCCATCTGATCAGTTCAATAGTACAGGCAGTTTCGACCAACGGATGATGAGTTACGGGAGAATCGCCCTCGAGCCCTCTTGCAGTTCGCCGGAAGAGCTATATTAGACAAAGTGCATCAACGTCACCACCAGTGGACTTGGGCCTATTTTGCTCAACGTCGAGATGACCGACATCGTTATGTGGAGCTGTTCAAGAAAAAGCAACTGAACACTGTGACACCCCAGGTAGGTTAGTATACTTGTCATTCCTTACTGATGCTCATAGAGATGGAGGTCACCGCTATGCTGGGGGCCTTAGAACGAAAACTCGCATACGAAGATATCCGATTTTACAGGTCAATCGCACGTTCAGAGTTGCGAGAAGATTTGGCCTTGCGGAAGAAGCTGGCAGACGAGAAGAAGGTCCAAGAGGCACGGTCTCGCTCCAGTTGGACGGACTGGATATGGGGTTCCTCGTCTAACGCAGACACTCAAACGGAAGAAAATACTCTTCGTGGAACCTTATCGGACGAGCAGCGGCAGCAGTTATATGATGTCCTGGATTACGATGAGAAGTCTGCTCTTATCGACTCTTTCGAGGCACCGCGGGACGCACTCAAGATGCGGATTACGGCGCTACTCAAGCGAGGCTCGTTTGCTCTTGTTGCGGACCCTCACGGTCAGGCTTTGGAAGTCACTTCGGTTATCTTTGATGCCTTCCAGGCGTCTTTCCTCCAGAGGAGAGATAATTTCGAGGCGACGATGGCTCTAGGTGGATTGCGAGTTTACGATGGTACGACACAAGATACGTTGTACCCCCAAATTGTACGTGTCAAGGCTGAGGTAGCTGGTCAAAACGAAGCACACGGTGTCACAGATCCCAAAAATGCCTTTTTCTTTGTCAAGTTCGAAAAGAAGCCCCTTGACGAGCGTGCAGATACTTCCCTTACCGTTCGCATGCGCCATATGGAGGTTTTATATCATAAGGGTTATATCGAGGTGATTTATAAATTCTTCAAACCCCCTGCAAGTCAGTTAGAGTCCGTGGAAGCACTATTAGTAAGCGTATACCCTTCTGTTGCAGGTATCGATAATGTGATTTTTGTTCTAGGATGTTGCTAGTAAAACACTTGAAGGCCTTCGCAAAGAAACGCGAGCAGGTTTAGAGTACGTGTTGCAGACACACAAGACGATAGATCTTCAAATGGACATGAATGCACCGGTGATCATCATTCCTGAAAGGTATTTATTGGTCCATCACGACAACTATTATCGCATTTATCTTTTACTAGTGTTACGACAGACAAATGCAGGCATCTCATCATCGACGCCGGCCACATTTCTATCGAAAGTGAGCTTGCAGATAAGGATGCAATTCGTCAGATACGCCTCAAGCGCAACCAGCAATATACCAATGAGGATTACTCAAACCTGGAGTCGCTCATGTACGACAGATTTTCGTTGAGGCTCAATGATGCTCAGGTAGATACGCGTGTTATGTTATTGTAATACTTTCTGAATCCTTACATTGTCAGTTCATTTTGGGAGACGACATGCAATCATGTCGCGATGCGCTTGCGAGTCACGGTGATAATGAACTACATTTGATCGAGCGTATTAACATTGATTTGCAAGTTCAAAATTCTATCGTACCCTCTGCCGTCAACATCGGTCGTTTCAAAGTCTATGGAAAGCTCCCTGCTCTGCAGCTGAATATTTCCGACTCGAAATATAAATCCATCATGAGACTCGTTGACGTAACTATTCCAAGGTTTTCTGAGTCACCCCGAGACATGATGCGATCGTCCATCGCTGCGCCAAACCCTTATCCTCTTTCCTCAGGGTTATTTGGAGGTCAAGACGCAGATTATCTCGTCGATGACGTTGTTCAGAGCGATAGAGCGAAACCTCAATCTGTGCACGATGATGACGGAGACCATCAGGTACTTGCAATTTACGTTTCTATTCCAAGCGCGTGCCTAACGGTTTTATTTATTTATATTTTTCAGGAGTGGGCAATTCACCAGAAGACGTTTGAGCTTAGTTTTCAAGTCGAGAAGCTCCGAGTATCGATGTTCAAATCTCAGGGCGAAGGCTATGAACGGCTATTGGGTCATCTCGCTCTTCATCGTTTCGCTTTGTTGTTGTCGTTGGCCCAGTTCGACATGGGGGTCGATATCAGTCTAAGGTTTGTAGTCTACGTCACCGACATGGGGCCAAACTGACACTACATGCAGGTCTATGAATATGTCTGTGATCGAGTCTGGCATGGAGCCTTTGCAATTCCTGACATCTGCAAACGTCGTTGATGACGGACAAGATTTGCTCACAATCCGTTATTCCCGTGTTCAGAAGGACTCCCCTGAGTTCTCCACTGTCTACGAGAGTATTGATCAGAACGTTGATATCAAGATTTCTACCGTTATCGTGCAGGCCGCTCCGGAACCGGTCGTGACTTTGTACGATTTCATTATGGCGACGTTCGTACCGCCGCGACTAGACTCTAGTGATGGTCAAGAGCTCGGTCGCAATGCACAGACCACTCTTAATTCTACAATTCAGCCCAGTTCTGATACCATTCGTGTTCAAGTATACCTCGCAAGCGTTCAAGGTATTTTTGTTCGCTATGTTTCTAGCTTAAATTCTAACACTCTTTTGAGTCATGCTCGTGAATAACATGACGCGGTTGGCTACTCTATCACTCTCCACAGCAACGGCATCAGTCTTGTTGTTCGACGCCAACATGCGAGTTCATGTTCAACTTGGTAGCCTTTCCCTGAGCGATGACTCGTTAGGCGGCACTTCGCTGCCGGAATTCAAACAGATCATGTCTATTGAAGGGGAAAACCTAGCTGAATTCTCATATCAAACCCACGTTCCTTCTGACGAGACCGTTGGTAAGGGCGTCAAGTCATCAATTAATCTCACTGCAGCATCGGTCAAGTTTCATTGTCTGGAACAACCATTGCACGATATCTACCTTTTCATAATAAAACTCACAAAACTGAAGGGCCTATATGATGCCGCTACACAAGTTGCTGTTCAGAGGGCCTCTGAAATAGAGCGTATGCAGTTCAAAGTGTCGGTCAAGTCGCCCATTGTTGTTTTTCCACGGGATCCTCTCGCTTCCAAGGATGTGTTGACGATGCGACTTGGAGAGATCACCGCTAGCAACCATTACCGGGGAGACTTGCATACCATGGGAGCTAGTCTTAGTGGGATTCAGCTTGCATCCACAATTTTCTACAATGATCGGCCCGCTACGCTCAAGATGATCGACGAAGTTGAGATCACAGCTGAGTTTATTCAAACACTCTTAGTGGACCGAAACGTGGACGTTGTGCGTCCAGATTTGCAGGTAAGTTTAGTTCGCCGTCGTTTTCCGGTTGTGTTTCACACTTCAGTAGGCGAATGTCAAAGTCTCGGATGTAAAACTCTACTTGACACAAGTACAGTACTCCATGCTTCTTATACTTTCACGGTCAATCCCCAAGATTTTAGCTGGAGCACCAGAAGGTTCAGCACAAGTTGACAGCCCTGCTGGATCTCGCTTCCAGAAACCAGTCTCGGAAGACGAGTCGGTCATTGATGCTGCTGAGGATCTGCTCCCTGAGCTAGGATCTCGCATCCTCGAGAATGCCAGTGTTTGGACCACGGTGGAATTGGTTCTGACCATCGATGTGGTGAAGCTCCACTTGTACGACAATATGGCTACGACATTACTCAGTCTCAAGGAACACGGCATCTCCAGATTTGCCCTGAATAACAGCACACTTAGGTTGAAAGTTCTCTCTGATGGTGCCATGGAGGCGCAAATTGTGCTTAAGTCATTTACGATGAGCAATACACGATCAGGGCATTCACGGTTTCGCGAAATCATACCTGCCGCACAGCATGACAGGAATCAATTCATGGTTCTGTACACAGTATCCGGAGGCCCTGACCCGTCTTCTCTTGCAATCATCACAATTGATTCTCCTCAAGTCATCTTTTCCATCGATCCCGTCTTCGCTCTTCTCGATTTCATCTCGGGCCCGCTTCGCTCTGCTGCATCATCTGACGTGCTCATTGAACCTGTTCAAGACAACATTGTTACTTCGGATCTACCCCAGTCAGCACGACTTGATGTCCGGCTTGACATCCACGATGTATCTATCAGCGTTCTTGAAGACGATGCGGAACCTAACTCGCAAGCGGTGCGCTTATCTATTACACAAATATCCATTTCACAGCAGGTAGCTTGATTCGTCTTCAATATGCTGTACAGTCATTGAAACTATTTTCAGGGTATCCTTGCATTGACAGTCAGCCGATTGGGGATGTCCCTTACACACATGGGAAAGGATGCTGACGATGTCAATTTTCTGGATGAGATAGACGTGACGTTCTCTCTTGATAGTCAAATTTCAGCTTCTCAGCAGATGACAAGCATCGAACTGAAGTCGAAACCCATCGTCTTTCGTGCTTCTTATCGCGATATCAGACTCATTGTTGCCATCTTCAACACGGCCATGGAAGCGTACGGTGTGTCAAGTGGTTCAGCCCCGCAAGTGAACGGTAAAGAAGATTCACGAAGGCAGTCTAAACAAATATCCAACACGCGTTCGAGGGCTACTAGACTTGGGAAACAGTCTCTTGGACAGGCCGTGGTTTTGACGCCTAAGGAACAGGTTCAATTCCCTCATCGTCATCTCATTGACCTTCTGCTGACATTTTCTTATCAGATGGAGCTGCAAGTAGACGGTGTCCGGCTGATTTTGATTGGAGACCTCTATGAGCAACCTATGCTCCACCTCAAGGTCAAACCGTTTACGGCTACTGTCAAAGACTGGTCGAGAGACGTGCGTTGATTATACTTATGCAATTTCATTCATGTCTCAACGAATTTGCAGCTTCAAGCTTCTACTATGATCGCGACTGATATCGGTTACTGGAACCTCACGAATTCACATTGGGAGCCATGTTTGTGTTCACGTGTTATTTTAGCGATTCGACCATTGACCTGTCCCTCGATAGTCATTGACCCTTGGTTGTTCACCGTCTCTGTAAGTGTTCTATATTACATATCTTTTTGTTTAAGTCTCAAGCTCCATAGGTGTCGAGAGACGCACTGTCGGGTGCACTCAAGGCTTCCCTATTTTCCCAGGACCGTCTGGATCTGAATATCAGTACAACATTCGTCGAACTTGCCGTGGAATCGCTGAACACCTGGAACAAGGAAGGCGACCGCGTCCTACAGAGCCCACGAGGCAGCTATGCTTCCTATCGCATTCGCAATCACACGGGTGCTTCTTTATACATCTGGACCGACATTGACGTCGCTGGTAAGAAAGACCCAAATGCATTGAGGGTCAATAATGGTCAAGAGATTGATTGGAGATTTGACGATTGGAGAGTTATGCGAAAGGTAAATAAGTGTCCCCATCCACATTCCTGAGTGTCCTCATCCGTGTTTCTGTTGCTAAATACCTATGCCCAGCACACGTCCTCTTCTGGACATAGCAGCATCGCAGTACAGTTCATTGAGCATTCTTGGGAACAGCTGCGTGGTATTCCTGTTGAACGAGAAGGAGAGTACACGTTTCCATTGAGGCCACGAATGGATAATCTCTACAATCGCCTTCTATGTGAGGTGAAGGTGGTCGCCAACGTGAAGATCGTAACGCTCAGGTCCACATATATGATCTACAATCAAACGTTGTATCCAGTCGATCTCACACTGATTGATGAGACCGGTCGGCCCATTCGCCCAATGGAGAAAATTGGTCAGTACCGTATGGGTGGTCTCACGTCAGTGCTCATCGTGCACTCTAGTCCCTGGTGAAACCTTCTCACTTCCAATCGATTCCATCGGGAAATGCAAAGTGAGGATACAGCCAGATCGTAAGGAATTACCTTCGTAGTATTAGCAGTGACTCTAACACCATTTCTCAGAGGGATTTGGTTACAGGTGGTCACCTGTTATTCGTTGGGAAGACCTCGTTGCGCGGCAGACATTCACACTCAAGTGTCCTCACACAGACCAGTCAGAAGGAGCGTTCCGATTCCATGCATTTGTTCAAACTGATGCCAAAGACACTGGTTCGCGGTAAGCAGATCCATTGATTTGGACGAAACAACCGCCAACATCATTTGTATAGAAAGTACCCACGGATTGACCTTTTTCTTCATGCACCGATCGAGCTCGAGAATCTTCTTCCCTACAATATACAGTACACGATTTATGACAAGGATACCGATCAATACTGGAGGAGCTATTTACGCAAAGGCGGCGTAATGCCCGTTCACTCTGTTGACTTGGGACATTTTGTGTTGCTCAGTGTCGAGATTCAAGATACAGGTAATATCTTGTTTCCGGGTTTCCTTGCCCCGCAGGGTATTGAATATGAACAGTTTTCAAGCCCAGTGACTTTGGGATAATCAATACCGGAAACTCTGACTTCGATGTTGAGAATCGATTGACGTCGCAAGATCCATCTGGGCGAAAGCTGAACTTGAGACTGAATTATGTGTTTGTTACCCCACTATATATATTCTTAAAACAGCATTGACGACCTTACTTTCACCACAGGAAGTATCCGAATGCAGGAGGCGCTTTCAGAGTTCAAATATTCTGTCCTTACATTGTCGTCAACAAAACTGGGCTTCCTTTCTTCGTAAAGTCTGTGCGGACAACTGGGTCTCCACAAGATGTCGCCGGAGATTTACGGAAGGGTCAGTGCTTGTGTGGTGCATACCAGTCCAGATCTAACGGCCTTCTCTAGATATTCTTTCTCTTCCTACCCCGTTCAGTATGTCCTTGTGTGAACCTTGACTGCAGATACTGACAACGGACAGTGTTATCGCATCCTCACGAGCTCGGGCACGAGTTTGTTTTCACTGTTGCTCAATCGTCATGGTCTAAAGTAAGTCGCGGCTGAGAAGGCTCGTTGTTAGCTCGGTAATTTCAAGGCATCCTTAGACTATAAATTTTGAGGCGCCCGCTGCCGACACAGAATTGGCAATCTCGTCTCAAGCACAGAAGTCAGAAGAGATCCATGTCGGACTTTCTTGGACAGAGGGTCTTGGAAAATACAAGTTGTCCAAGGTGATCACGCTTTCGCCTCGTTTCCTCATCAAAAATTGCCTCTCCGAGCATATATGCTTCCGCGAACATGGCGTTGCCCCTCCGGGTCTGTACACCTTGAAACCAGATGAACGGTTACCTTTCTTTGTTTTGCGGACCGTACATCAGAAGCTACTTACAGTAGCATTTCCAGGATTAAATGCTCAATGGCAAGCTATTTTCTTTTGGTTCAGTCTCTACCGGTCCAATAAAAACGTGAAACACCATCAGGTCCCCCCCGATTAGCATTGAAGACCTAGGACATGTATATTTTCGCATGAAACACCCTGGTGAAAACGGCCGAAACCAATTGATTCGTGCAGATGTCAGGATGAAGAGCGCGACCATATTCGTTCTGCTGCACCCCGCTGATGACGACTGGCCATTCATCATTGAGAATGAAAGCGACTTCGTGATCTCCTTCTGCCAACAGGTGAGCATTCGTTGTCATAAATTGCACCATCCTCATATCAGTCCCTGGATTCAGATTGTTTCTCGCAATGGAATAGAGTCCCCAAGCATGACAAGTCCCAAATACACTCTTACGGAACATGCCCAGATACCTTATGCATGGGACTATCCCGCAGTCAGGGAGAAAAGATTACTGCTCACGATCAATGGTGCAAATAGAGCCGTCGATATCATGGAGATTGGTAGTCTCATGCCGTTCAGGTTTCCGGTGAGATCGTCTTGCTTCGTGCAGATTTCTTTCGTCTTACCTTCTTACCATTGGCACTAGAATGGTAGGGGGACTAGTGTAGTCTCAATAGATGTGCGAGCCGCTGGAAACAAGCAAGTCTTGCGCATCACAAACTACGTTTTGGGGAACAGTCTTTATAGACCAAGGTTACGCGGAAACACCAATTCACTTATACGCACGGATAGTCTTTCCAGTAGCCACGAGGCTTTCGAAGCTATCACCGAAGAAATCCTTCCATCTTTGACTTTCAGTGTCGATCTCAAGGGTATTGGGATATCCTTGATCAATCGTCGGGTTGTTGAGGTGGTCTACCTCTCCATGGAAAATTTGAAATTCGAATTTAGCAGCAGTGCCGTTACTCAGACCATAAACCTCTCGTGTGGAAGTCTGCAGATCGATAACCAATTGTACGACGCTACCTATCCAGTGGTACTGCAACCCACGGCTATTGCTAAGGAAGCAAGCGATGTAGCAGCATTGCCAACCATTCAGGGTTCCGTGATTTGGCTCAACGATGAAGGTCAAGCTTTGTCAGTCCACTGCTTCTTATATGCTTACTTTGTCTTCAGAGCATGGTGTTCTTTTTGTCAAGTACTGCTCTATCTTATTGCAGGCGTTGACCATAGAAATGGATGAAGACTTTTTATTTGCTATGTATGACTTGAGTCAGATCAAGGGAACTTCATGGGAAGAAGGCCAGGAAGAGTACGCACTTTGTTCACTAATTTAGCCTCGATTCGGTCGCTCATCAACCGTCTAGCATCTTGATTGAGAATCCGGAAGAAATCTTAGAGCCTGAAGATATGGGGATTGGCCAAGACGTTTACTTTGAGGTTCTTGAGCTCCAGCCGGTCAGACTATCACTGTCATTCATGCGGACAGAGCGTGCTAGTGGAGATGAGAAGTGTGTGTTGTCATGTTCAGACTTCCTTTGTGACTGACTTGGCCCCTCTAGATTGAGCATCCGCAACCCTTTGGCCGTTGTAGTCAACGCCCTAACTATGGCTGTTGGTAATGTCAATGACGCACCGCTCGAGATGAATTCCTTGGCTATCCGAGACATGAGGGTGACAATACCAGATCTTCAAGCACGTGTAGCTTACCACTATCGTCAAGAGGTTCTTCGACAGCTGTATCGTATCCTGGGCGCAGCAGATTTCATCGGGAATCCGGTTGGCTTATTCACTAACATCAGTTCTGGGGTTGCCGATATCTTTTACGAGCCTTTCAATGGTGCCATCATGCACGGTAGCAGCGAGTTAGGCATCGGCATCGCAAAGGTAAATATGAAGTGACGAGGTCGACTACATCTAATCATATCTTAGGGAGCGGCCAGCTTCGTCAAAAAGACCGTCTTTGGTCTTTCTGACAGCATGACAAAGGTTACTAGCAGCATAGGGAAAGGTGAGTCGGGAGCTGAGTTCTGGGCCAAGTTACTAATCATTCTTGAAAGGTCTTTCTGCAACAACGTTGGACTCAGAGTATCAAAAACGACGGAGGATGACGCAGCGACGGAACAAACCTCGACATGCTATGTAAGTTTGTTCATGCCTTTACCTTCAAATGCATGTCTCATGTTCACGAACTTCAGCTATGGCGTCACCGCAGGGGCCGAAGCATTTGCCAGCAGCATCGCAAGTGGGGTGGAGGGTGTAGTGGTTAGTATACGCCGCCCTTCATATGACCCTTCCTCACGAGGTTTGATGGTAGATGAAGCCTATTGAGGGCGCAGAGTCTGAAGGGGCAATTGGTTTCTTCAAAGGCGTTGGGAAAGGATTGGTCGGGTAAGTTGTTCCAAACAATGGGAATCGAGAAATCGAACACTTACGAATCGTATTCACAGCGCTGTGACCAAGCCTGTTGTGGGCGTTTTTGACCTTGCATCAAACTTGTCTGAAGGTCAGTGGTCCTGCTTAGTAATCATGAACAATTTTGACCTATGTCTGTGGAATAGGCGTTCGCAATACGACCATGGTATTTGATATCCCTGCCCGAGACAGAATTCGGATGGTTAGTCTTCAGACACCCAAAAGCAGATTAATGGGTTTCATGCTGACACTGTTCCAAGCCTCGCCATACACCCGCAGACGCCGTTTTGGTTGCAAGTGCACTTTATCGGGTCCATTGTTACGACATACTGACGCGAATCGTAGCCTTATTCTTCTCGCGAGGCGCTTGGACAATACTGGTTGAAGGATCTGGAACAAGGGATGTATCGAGAAGAGTCATATGTTGCACACATCAGTACGACATAAGTTTGGTCTGACCTTCGTTGTCACTCACGTTACCTCAGACATCCCTAATAGCGACAACGTGGTCTTATTAACTGCGAACCGTGTTATCTCGCTTTGGACGAAGAAACTTCGTCTCGATTGGGAACTGTCTTTCACAGCTGTTCAAAATATAGCCATTGAAGACAACGGCATCAGGTTTGCTCACAGAAGGGGGGAAGCTTACGACAAACTTGTTTTAATCTCGGACCAAACCTCTCGATCGTGGTTCTTCAGTCAATTAGCTTCTGTTGTCAAGACCTTCAATGCACGAAGAAGAATGGATTCATAATTCCCAATGAAGGTCACTATGCATACAATGGGGAATAATGTGGCGTTAGGTATATCAGAGACACTGGGAATATACTTCAGATATCTGAGATGCGACAAGACCGACGGCAGAAAAGGCGTGGATAAAATCAAAGGTAAAACACGCGCAGAAAAGACAGACTAGAAACTTGCAAAAGTAGACGGGAGATATTAATATGACCGATAAATAGAACGACGTTATGACGAGGCATGTAACTGGTGAAAGCTATCGAGACCCCTTCGTGCCCGTGTGCTTGGCTGCTCGTGCGTGTGACACGACAGTATCCTCACTCAGCGTGGGGCTTGGCTGCGCATCCGGACCGACTGTTGTGG
>QLPN01024004.1:0-10151 GCA_003314395.1 Albatrellus ellisii
TGAGGATCCAGAGTGATGAGTTTAGGATGTCTTAGCAACACTTAGAGTGACTTAGAGATCTTAGACTTAGCTTGAGAGAATAGTGCAAAGCAATAGCAAGCTTAGGTCAAGTGCAGTATAGCAGAATCCCTAGATTGCAAAGTTGACAAGACTGGGGTTTAAGACCACCAGGCTTTCAACTACTTATACAAAACTGGAGTTCTATGAATAGAAAAATGTAAATAAGGTTCACTGATCAATGATGATTGTGCAGCAATCAATGGGATCATGTGACCGATTCACATCCATAATAAGCTAAAGTAATTGTAGCCACAAGCACAAAATGAACAAGAGATAAACAAAGGTAAACAGAGACAAGATAAGATGAGTCCTTGCTAATTGTATAGTAATAGTCCTTAGCAAGTAAATGTAAATAAATAAATAAATAAAGATAAAAAGATAAAGAAGCTTTATAGTACTTGGAGTAAAACTCACAGCACAGTATGTAAATACTGTGGTACTATATAGGAGAAGAGATAGAGTCCTTACTATAAGTTGGAGCTAAGCTCAACAACTGTAGTTAATACTACATTTATAGTAAGTAAGATAAAAGAAAAGGAAAAGGAAAAACAAACAAGTCCAGGGTGCCTAAGCAAGTGCCTTGTAACAAGAAGAGTGAGGAGGTAGAAGATGTCTGCTTATTCTGACACAGTGCTATAGAGCTACTCTATATACAAAGTATGATGCACACAGACCAGCTGATATAAACTAAGTGTGGGGCATGGGTCCTTATGAGACCAGAGTCTGCATATATCCCTGAAAGGGAGACTGGGTGCACTCAACTAAAGATCACTCAATAGAAGAGGAAATCCAGCCATAACTAGCTGGGGTCTATTGGCTATACTAGCAAGCCCTATATACTATCTAGAATGGCACACAGACCAGCACAGTGATCTAGGGCAGGACTATGTAAAGTACAGAGTGCAGTAAGTATGGTACCATGCAGCTACCTCATGGTATGACTGTGAGGCCGATGCTATGTCGAAGCTGAACAACTGAGGAAAGACTAAAACAACAAAAAGGACGATCGCGCTTTGACTAGCGGATATCCCAGATATATTAGTGTATAGTAAGAGAGAGAAGAGAATGGTACTGTACCTAGCGGATATCCCAGATGATCAGAACTGGGGGATAAACCACTAGGAGTCCTATGTATATATAGTACCCTAAAGCATGCACAGACCATGCAGTACAGTATAGGGCCGGAGAATGAGAAAGTAAAGTGATGATGTCATATCTAATAATAGAGGGGACGCGTCATCGCTGACTGAGCTCCGCAGTAACTGTGGGAATGATTGGTGATATTCTGCAGCAGGTGTGAGAGGAATTGGTGAGCATGCGCAGTAGACGTGAGAGAATGAGTCATAACTAAATATAGAACAGGCCGATCGGAGATCAGACGACATACACATCATTGTCCAATAAAGACGAAGAGAAAGAGTACGTGACCATGGGAATCGCTTCAATAGATCAGGAGCGATTGTAAGATCTATGAGGATAGAGATATAAGAAAATAGTGAAAAATGAAGAGAAAAATAGTGAAAATAATAGTGGCCTGACAATGACCTCATGGTCTAGACCAAAGGAATGTAAGTAGAAATGATTAGATGTAGATCAGATAAGATGGAAGATAAGATTATCTAATCTAATCATAATCAAAGGAAAACAATAAATGAAAATGAAAGAATAAAGAGATATAATGCTCCATAAATGAAGCCTGACAGTCCTGGAGTGAGCAAGCAGCATGAGAATCCTGTTGAATTTATTATTCACTGCACAATGCTAATCATGTCCTCATCTTATCTTGTCTTCATCTGATCTTTATCTGATCTTATCTGCTCATCTTATCTACATCTTATTCTTCTCTCTTCTGATTCCCTCTTTACTTATCTCTTTTGATTGTAGCTCCATCCAAACTCTATCTTACTGACACTATATCTTCTCTCTCTTCATCATCTTACAACTCTAGCCAAAAATTCTGCATTACACCAATCTTCTTCTATTCTCTGTCATTGTCTTCTTCCAGTCTCCTTCTTCATCTGTCATATGCCCACCATGGGTATTACTCCATATTATCAGGCCTTAGTGCCACATCTATCTTCTATGGCATCAAAAGCTAATTTCTATTTAGACATCATCCTTCTGTTCATTGCACTCATATACTTATTTTTACAAATCCAACATCAATGACCCTAGGTATCACTTCATCATCAACTTACAACTTGCCATGTGATGAGATCCCATGAAGGTGGGACTCAATACTGCAGAGACAAGCAAAAAGAGAGATAGCACCACCAGTAGACTGATGCATTTAGACACACAAGTGAGAAGGAGAGAGAACATTGGAAGTGTTATTTTATCAAGTACAGGATGACAGGTATCTATACTAGAGGGACATGCACACAGCCCATGTGGTAAGTAGTGGCTGAGGGTGTGTCACAGTATAGTACAAGTGGGAAGAATATAGAGCATGAGAAAATGTCAACACCATGTACACAGTCCTTTCCAAGCAGGGTGTGATGGTGTGGGTGACATGTTTTGCAAGGCCTTGTTAGGGCAGTTGTGTGACATGTGACCAGGTTTTCAGCAGGTGAAGCAGCTGCCAGAGTTGAGAAGGCAGTTGCACTCTTTGGGTGTCAGCTTCATGACACATGGCATGGCTACACAGTTGATGTCCATTGTGTTGGGGTTGCAGGTCACATAGGGATTGGCAAAGGCAGTGACTGACATATTAGCATAAGACCTTTGAGCATGAAATAGACTGTTGAACTGAGGTGCCATCTTGGTCCATTTTATAAATGTCATCAGCATGTCAGACATCATATGGATGTGATTGTACATTGGTTTATTGAGACCTAGTTGAAAAAAGCCACTAATGCCACATCATCTTTAATCTCTGCATCAGCTGCTAAGGCACTTGCTTTGGCACCTCATAACAGTCTTCTCTTTTTCTTTCTTTTTCTTTTTCTTACTAGTAGAATGTAGTTTTACTACAGCTGTGAGCATAGCTCCACTCTATTTAGTAAGGACTCTATCTCTTCTCCCTTATAGTACTATAGTATTTACATACTAAGCTGTGAGATAAACTCCAAGTACTATAAGGCATCTTATCTTTCTCTTTTCTCTTTCTTTATTCATCTACATTTACTTGCTAAGGGCTATCATTATACAATTAGCAAGGACTCACCATATTTCATCTTTATTTACCTTTGTTTATATCTCATTTCACTCACACTTGTGGCTATTTAGTTAGTTTACTATGGACATATCTCTAGTCACATGATCTTTGTGAGGCCAATGCTAGATGTCAGAGCCAAACAACTGAAGGAAAGCTAAAACAACAAAAGGACGATCTCACTTCAAAGGCTAGTGGATATCCCAGATACATAATCAGCTAAGTAGAACAAGAGAGATGAGAAGCTACTGTACCTAGCAGGTATCCCAGATGATCAGAACTGGGGAGTAAACCACTAGGAGTCTTATGCTTATGTATATATAGTATGTCAGAGAACACACAGACCATGCTGTACAGTATAGGGCAGGAGAATGAGGAAGTAAAGTAATGATGTCATATGCAATAATAGAGAGGATGCATAAGTGCTGACTGAGCTCCACAGCAGGTGTGAGAAGGATTGGTGAGCATGCATAGTAAGGGTGAGAAAATGAATCATAACTAAATATAGAATGGGCTGATCAGAGATTGGACAACATATGCACCATCAGCTGATAAAGACAAACAAGTAGAATGCATGACTGTGAGAATCGCTTTGATAGATCAGGAGTGATTGTAAGATCTATAGTAGTAGAAATGTAAGAAAATGAAGAGAAAAATAGGGAAAATAAGAGCAGCCTGACAATCTTGTTGATTGCTGCACAATCATCATTGATCTGTGGACTCTATGGTCTTGTACTATCTTTAGGACACCTCCTTTGTATAAGTAGTTGAAAGCCTGGTGGTCTTAAACCCCAGTCTTGTCAACTTTGCAATCTAGGGACTCTCCTATACTGCACTTGATCTAAGCTTACCTTTGTCTTGCTTCACACTTTACAAACTAAGTCTAAGATCTCTAAGTCACTAAGTGTCACTAAGACATGTGTGCACAGATTCAGGCAAGCAAGGACAAACAATGTGATATAACAGCAATTTCCTGAAGGGAAAGAGGCTACAAGCATGGCTGCAGCAGAAGGAAGAGGAAGTGAATGCAGTATGTGGCATGGTGTGGTTTAAGTACACTGCAGGGAAGTGAGGAGGGAGAGTAAGATGGAGGGAGTACTCACTCAGACTGTGTAGGAGACATCTGAGGAGATGTAAGGTATGTGGTCCATCTTATATAGTGTGCATGTATAGAGTTGGAGTGGGGTGTAAGTAGAGTAAATACAACAACTGCCATCAAGAGGAGGGACATGTGTGTTGTCCCAGAGTGATGAGTAGGGTGAGAGTATATGCAGATGTGTGTGTGGGTAGTCCATGGAGAAGAAGTAAGTGAAGATGCATGGCTAGTATGAGTGTATATGTAATAAGTGCATGCATGATGGAGAAGCTGAACAAAAGTGTATATGGTATATGCATGAATATCTAACAAGACATCATAAAACCATTATCCTGGACCCTCATTTAGTCATTGGTGGTATCATCCTTATCACTATCTCATTGATCTCTCTCTTCATCATCAGAGATGTCTACTATGCTATTCAAGCACACAACAACTACCTTGTTATCAGGGGTATAGTTATCAAAACCTTCCCTAAGACTGTCCAATAGGCCACTCTTGGCACTTTGACAAGACTCCGAACTCCTCCTAACAACAACTGTGCTTCTAGGAAGCACTCTCTCTCACTATGGCTTCCACATCATCTAATCTCCCAGGAGATTACCACAATCAACTTGTTTATTTCACTTGTACAAACCCAGAACCCCAAATCACCTTCTCAAACAGATTACCAATTACAAACAACTCTTCTCTTCTCTTGACAAATATCCATTGAGAAATATCATTAGACATTGAAGTCTGTCATCAACATAGACAACTCCTTGAAAACCATGTACCCATCACTCTCAAAGAATATACAGAAGAATAAGACCCATATACCTACTATGACAAACACAAACAGTGGATCTATGAAGATTGAGTACACCCCAATAACACCAAACACCAAGTTATCATTTGCTGGGATACCACAGACAAATTGGACCTCTATTACATCAAAGTATATCCCAAACAAGTATCTTCATTACCCATGATCTCCAAATACCAACAGAGTCTCATACCAAGATCAAGATCACAGTCTCACACAGGAACTCACTCATGACCCCCAAGACCATGAACACCAACCAAGACCTTGGAAAACCTTCCTCAAGTGGAAATATTCTTTACTCCTCAAGTGCCAACTTCAGGAGATGAAACCATTACCTCATCCACCCCTTTTTTTCAATCAAGACTCACCCCCAGAATTACAACTGCAGACCCAACTGATCTGACACCAACAACAAATCACCTGAACCCAATGAGGATTCAATCAATTATACTAAGAATGGCTAACATGTCATCCACTTCCTCCAAAGAACCCTGACTCAATAAACCATCCAAGTTTTCTGGAACCAAATCTACCATAAAGGACTTTATCCAAAAGGTTAAACTCCATTTCTTTACCAAGAATTTCAAAGACAATACAGATAAAGTCACCTTTGCATTGTCTTTCTGCAAAGAAGGAACAGTTGCCAGGACATGGGCCAGACAAATCATTGATAAGCTTACCATGTCCCCTTCTATGCTCACATGGACACTATTTGAAGAACAATTTGGAGATAAGTTCTACCCAAACAATGAAGGTGAATTATCACACAACAACCTGGATAGGTTAGTTCAAGGAGGAGGCACTGCTTCAGAATACATCACAGTATTCAATTCCATTGCTGACACCATGGGTTATAATGACATAACCAATATTGAGAAATTTAAGAATGGTCTTAGAAAAGACATCAAGGATACCATCATGACAACCAGGGATAAACTACCAGTAACCTTGAAAGAATGGCAAGACCTCACCATAAGGTTAGACCAAAACCAGTCTAACAACAACTTCCAAAATAGTCTCAAGTCCAGTACAAGTGGATGATTCCTTTACCCTGACAACTTACTCAAAGGGGATAATGACTCTTGCCTACAGAAATTAGACCCACACATGGTATGAGCAATCAAAGACTTTTCTCCCATGGAAATGTTCAAAAGAGAAATATTCACATGTGCTGGGTTTACTGGAAATGGAGGAATATCAGACAAAGAACGTGACAAAAGGAAATGAGAAGGAGCTTGTTTCAGATGCAGTATCAAAGGGCATTTTGGTAGAGAATGCAAGGTCAAATGTGACCAGAATTATGGAACACCCAAACCCACTTATGCAATAAGAGGAACCCAAGAATGTGACAAGGAAGAAGACCCCATGATCATGATTTCCCATGCCATCATAAAATTATCTGACAAAGACAAAGTGGAAATACAAGATCTCTTCAAGATCACCCAGAATTTTTAAAGTCTCCTAAGTCAGCAACAGACAAAGGAGTAACTGACTCTAAATTGGACATTGTGAGCAGGAACTCAAATTCAGACAATGAACTGCATATATCATTCTCAAAATACAATGGTTCTCCATCCATTCATATCCCTATTGAAATCTCTGTCAGAAATCAGAAAATCACCACCAAAACCCTCATTGATAGTGGTGCAACCAGAATCTTGATTGATCAAGATTTCATACAACTATGTCAGCTACTGACTCAGAAACTTGAACAACAAATACCCATAAAAAATATCAACAGAACTAAGAATATCAGTGGAGATATTACACACATGTGTCATATTACTCTTCAAATCAAGAAAGTAAATGCAAAACCCCATATCAAAATGAACAAATTCTATATTACCAATCTGGGAAAAAAAGATGTCATCTTAGGAACCAATTGGTTATGACAACATATTGATTGGACCAAGGATATGGTGTCCTTCTCACAATGTCCATCAGAATGTCAACAAACCTTCCCTACTATCATTTCATCATTTTCAAAAGAAGATGATCAATTACCTCAGATTGAAGATCAATGGACAAGAACCATCACTAACAAATACCCATTACCACTTATTCCTGAACTTATCAACAAACTCAAAGGCACTACAATCTTTACCAAATTCAACCTTTGATGGGGATATGACAACATACAAATCAAAGAAGGTGATGAACATGAAGCTGCTTTTATAGCTGATGGGAAATTATGGGAACCAACAGTAGTGTTCTTCAGACTCCAAAACTCCCCAGCTACATTCCAATCTATGATAAATGCCCTCTTTGATGATCTTATCACCATGGGGCACATTGTCACCTATATGGATGACATCCTTATCTTCTTGAGCAATCTATCAGAACATCAGCAGTTAGTTCACCAAGTCCTCCAACATCTTATTGATGAAGATCTGTTCCTGAAACTGGAAAAAGGCTTTTTTGAGAAGGAATCTATCAAGTATCTCAGCATGATCATTTCCCACAATCAAGTACACATGGATCCTGCTAAGCTATCAGCAATCACTGAATGGCCAATTCCCAAAGACATCCAATCATTCCTTGGGTTTGGAAACTTCTATCAACACTTCATCAAAGATTTGACAAAAATGACCAAGCCCCTTACAGAATTAACCTGAAAAGATCAACCTTGGGAATGGACTGATGTCCAGCAAATTGCATTTGAACAATTAAAAACCACATTCACCACCACCCTGATCCTTCTAATACCTGATTTTGACACCCCTTTTAAACTTGAGACTGATGCTTCAGACTTTGATTATGGCACAATATTATCCCAACAAGGACTGGATTCCCACTGGCATCCCATTGCATACCTATCAAAGCAAATGACCACACCAGAATGTAGCTATGTCATCTACAATAAAGAACTACTTGCCATCATCCATGCCCTCAAAACTTGGTGTCATTACCTAGAAGGAAGTCCTCATCCTGTGGACATCTGGTCTGATCACAAGAACCTGGAATATTTTTCCACAGCCAAACAGCTTAATTAATGTCAAGCTCAATGGAGCTTATTCCTTTCCCAATTTAACATTTCAATTTCACACCATCTGGGTGCCCTCAATAAGGCCAATTGTCTGGCCAGGAGGCCAGACCATGAGGAGGGGGTAGTTTTGGACAACTCTGATATCATGGTGTTAAATCCAAAAGTATTTCACATAAGTGCTATGGGAAGACACCTGACACCCACCTGATCAAAGAACATCAGACAACAAATCATCAAACAACTCAAAACCAACACACTTTCCCAGGAAATGTTCCAGAAAATCAAAAATCTTGGACCTCAGAAATTAACTAGGGTATCCAAGAATGGAACTATGAAGACAAACTCCTGTTCCACAGAAAAATCTACATTCCAGACAGTAAGGAACTTTGAAAAGAAGTTGTATGTGCCCACCATGACTCAACTCCTGCCAGACACCCAGGAAGATGGAAAACATACAAACCTATCCAATGAGACTATTGGTGGCCAGGAATGTCCTTATTCATCAAAGCATATGTAGAAGGATGCACTACATGTCAATCAACCAAGAATATCACACATCCCACCAATGCTCCACTTATTTGCACTGAAACTCCTAACAAACCTTGGCAACATGTCACCACCAATTTTGTAACTGACCTTCCAGAAGTCAACAGATATGACTCAATCAACATCATCATTGACAATTTCTCAAAAGCCATTATTATTACACCATGCAGGAAGCCCATCACTGCCTCAGAAACTGTGCAACTATTCTTAGATCATGCATGGAAGCATTTCAGCCTTCCCAATAAAATAATTTCTAACTGAGGACCCCAATTCACTTCCAAGGTTACCCAGGAAATCTGGAAAGCATTAGGAATCACCTTGGCAATGTCCACTGCTAATCACCCACAATCTGATGGGGAAACTGAACACATAAATCAAGAAATAGAACAATATCTCCAAGCCCTCAAAGATCAATCACCAATGAACTGGCTCAAATTGCTCCCATTTGCTGAATTCTCACACAATAACCATGTCCATTCTACCACACAGGAATCCCTGTTTGAAATCCTCATGGGATACTGTTGAAAGTGGGCAGCACAGCTGTAAGATAGAGAAGATGTGTACCAGAGGGAAGAGGGTACACAGAAGACAGAAAGAGCTCAGCACATGCAGAAGTGCTGAGGTGAGAAGATAATGAGATAAAGAAAATATAATAAGAGCAAAATAGAGTTGAAGAGGAGCTCAAACGATAAAGAGAAAGGAAATACCAATAAGATGAGATAGAGATAATTATACTTAATAAGTAAACAGTGTGATCAGCATCATAAGGTAATGAAAAAACCAACAGATACAAACCCAGGTTCACCATCAAACCAATCACCACCCATGCACCAGAAGCAGCAAATCAACTCCAGCACATACAGAACATAAGAGTAGAAGTAACCGCAAGTCAGAAATTCACCAATCAAATGACCAAAGAGTCACACAATAAACATGGAACTACCTTCATCATGTACAAAGAAGGTGACCAAGTGTGGCTAGATGGAAAAAACCTTAAACTCCAATACCTGAAAATGGAACTAGCCCCAGAATGGTTTGGACCCTTCCCTATCAAAGAAGTCCTCACACCTGTCACTTATCAGCTCAAATTACCACCAAAATGGAAGATCCATCCTGTGTTTCATATCACACTTCTAACCCCATTCAGGGAAACACCCAAACATGGCCCCAACTATACAAAACCACCTCCAGAGATAGTCAAGGGTGAAACAAAGTTTGAAACAATTGTCAGCTCTAGAGTGCAGAACAATGGACAACTCCAATATCATGTCAAATGGAAGCAATACCCCAAATTGGATAACATGTGGGAACCACAGGGAAATCTGAGGAATGCACAACAGGAAATAGATGACTTCCACAAATGAAGGCCAAGCACACCTAGACCACTGCACAGCCTGGGAATAGACCTATTCACATTCAGAAACCATGTGACCACTCCCCTAACCCATATATCCACCACCAACATGCCTTTCCCCCCCACTCTCATCATTCTCTCTCCTTGCCT
>QLPN01024038.1:0-11825 GCA_003314395.1 Albatrellus ellisii
TACACACGGAAGTTTCAACATGGGCAAGCAAAGACAAACAATACTAATGATATCATAAACAAGAACATTGATATGTGCTGTGCCAGGCTGAAGGGGAATAACAACCACAACCACAACAATTGCTGGAGGGTGCAAGTCATAAGATTCTCTAGACACCAAGGTAGAGAGAGTTAGCAGTTAAGAGCAATATGCATGATAGCATGACATGACTGGGGTGAAAAAAGGGAACATGACTTGGACAACAAACAGGTGATATGACAAGATAAAGAGAACACAACACAATGCAATGGAGACTAGATGCAATGCAACACAACACAATAATAGATGTGACCTATGAGGAATGTGCACTTTCTTGATAGTGAGATATGCAGAGGGAAGATCAGAACACACTTTTTCATAAATGGGCTTGGGTGGGGAAGAGAAGTCAAATCGTGGGCAGGGGAAAGCTATTCTTTTCTGACAGACAATGCACTATTTAAATACAAGCCTAGCTCCAAGGCTGGAGCACAACAAATCAAAACAGAAAATTTACAATGTAGGGTTGATCATAGGGATATTTGAAATGAGGTGAAGCCTGGGCATGAACAATTAAAGTATCATGCTATACAGATGAGTGAAATAGGAAAAGTGCCAATTGCACCAAATGCTGACTTTGCAACTCATGACTCCATGGACTGTGTCTTGGCCTATACATCTTATCAATCCTGCTCCTCATTGGCCAAACCCAGTCCTATAGTCCAATGCCTAAACAAATGTGCAATTGATTGTGACTGCAGATGATTGTTGCATGTGGCACATTAATGTTGCTGTGTTTGCCTGGTGTCACTGATGGTCATTTTCTGGCATTATGTGTGCATTATGCTGATCAACATGTCTGCAGCAGTGGGTAAGCAGTCACAAGCACAGTAGGGTGATGTGATGTGGTTCAAGTACACTGCAGGGAGAGATGAGAAGATGGGACTATGAGTAGTAAGTGGTACTCACTCAGACTGGAGGTAAGACATCTGAGGAGCTGTATAGTAGAGTGCCCATTTATATAGTGTCCATGAGATATGGTTCAAGTGGAGAGTGATAGTGAGGAATACACAGAGACCTGTATGCACAGGTTCAGGCAAGCAAGGACAAACATAACAGATATGATTAGATAACAATGCATTTCTGAAAGGAGAGAGACAGTGATCATGGCTGCAGCAGATAGAAGAGAGTCATGAATGCAGTAGGGTGACATGGTGTGATAAGTGTGCTGCAGGGAAGTGTAAGAGAGATGATAGGATGGGAAGAGAGAGTACTCACTCAGACTAGTTGTAAGATGTCTGAGGAGTTTGTATAGTAGGGTGCCCATCTTATATAGTGACCACAAGTAGAGTTAGAGCAGAGTGTAAGTATCAGAATACAGGTACTACCATAAAGAGAAGGGACCCATGTTGTCCTGGAGTGGAGGTTGGAGTGTGAGTGTTCACAGATAAACATGAATGGTCTGCAGAGATGCAGTAAGTGGTGTTGTAGTATGTAATGTGTATGTGTGGTGAAGTAAAGAAGTAATAAGCTGAATGAAAATAGAGTGCCATGCACACAATCTTCAACATTCCTCACCAATGTCCCTGTCTTATTCCTGTCCCTGCCCTGTCACTGTCCCCATCCCTAGCAATCATCACTGGCTATCACCCATGAAAACCCATACCTATAGCAATCATGGCATGTGGTAGTATTGTAGATTACAAATAGATAGAAGGACAAAAAAAAACATCCCTTAGACTGAAAAGACAAAGCAAAACAGAAACATCAACTGTATGGTTACTATTGTAGACTGGAAAACTGATGGATTTATGCACACGTTACATGTACCATTTACTCTTTCATTCAGTTGCCCTTCCCACATGTACACATTACATATCATTCTCACACACTGCACTTCTACTCCTCAGACTGCATGACTGAGCACTTCACACCCCACTTCCTTGTTTGGGATGACACACATCCCTCTACATATGGTAGTTGTTATTCTTTACTCACAAACTCCACCCCAACTCTACCACCACTTCACTATATAAGATAGGAACTCCACCACATACTTTCCTCAGATGTCTTACTACCATGTCTGAGAAAGTTCCCCTACATCTATCCTATTTCATACTCTTACACTCCCTGCAGCTCTCTACTTACCACGTGTGGCACATGCTGTGTCCACACATACTTCACCACTGCAGGTCTGTTATACTTTCCTTAGATGTCTTACTACCATGTCTGACTCTCTACTTACCACATGTGGCACATGCTGTGTCCACACATACTTCACTGCTGCAGGCTTATCATCTGTTCTCTCCCCATCTGGGGATATGCTGCTCATAATCACATCAATTGTCTTACTGCTCATTGCCTGCCCAAGCCCATACTCACAAAAACCAATAGACCCATACCCATACCCATACCCATACCCATACCCATTGACAAAGCCTGTGCAGGTGCATTGTACTGACAATTATCACTACTCATACATATCTCTGTCCATCAACCTCATTTCAAATATCCCTATGATTGACTGCTAAGAGTGGCCTATTGGACAGTCCTAGGGAAAGTTTGCAATAACTATACCCCTGGTAATAAGGTAGTTGTGTGTTTGAATTGCATAGTAAATGTTCCTGATGATAATGAAGAGAGGGATAAATGAGATAGTGATGAGGATGATGCCACCAATGACTAAATGAGGATCCAGGATGATGAGTTTATGATGTCTTAGTGATGCTTAGTGACTTAGAGATCTTAGACTTAATTCTTAGAGTATGAAGTGAGTCCTTGCTAATTGTATAATAGTAGTCCTTAGCAAGTAAATGTAAATAAAATAAAGAAAGATAAAAGAAAAGATAAGTCCTTTGTAGTACTTAGAGGTAACCTCTGCTGCAGTAATACTACAGTACTGTAAAGGTGAAATGATAGAGTCCTTACTATAAGTATGAGCTAAGCTCAAGCTGCAGGTAACATTACAAGGTGCCTAGGCAAATGCCTTGTAACACCTAAGAGCTTTGGGAGAAGCAGGTGGGGTGGGATGGAGGTAGATTTTTGCATTAAACTGCTGGAGTAAGGGTTGGGGATGTTGCCACAGCAAGAGGGATCATTGAGTGCTGTAGGCCAGGTTGCCTCATGACATTATTGGCTGAGGGTGTTGAATTTGGCTCATTCAACATGGTAGGCAGCAAATCCAGCATGCATGAGGGCATCAATGCACTGAATTTGGTCCAGCCAAGCTTCAAAAGTCAGATCAGCATCCTGGGCAGATTTCTCAAGGTGACAGCAGAGAGCAAGCTTATCATTCATAGCAGCCTCAAGACATTTACAGAGGTCCTTTTTGTCAAGGTGGGACAGTGTGTTGATGAGCAGGGTGCTTTTGGACTGGACTGTGATGGCAAAACCCCAGAAGGATTGATTGCACTATGACATTTTGAGGAGCTCAATATGCATAACAGCTTCCCAATCTTTTGATAGGTATGCAGCACAAAATTCTTTCATCAAGTCAGGGAAGGTGAGAGCCATGAAACAGGGACAATCCACAGAGACCCAGTCTTGGATGTGGTCATCATGGAGGCCAGCAAGGATTTTGTGTACTTGTTTCTGAGTCAAGATGTCCTTGGTTTCAAAGTAGCTGGTACAGGCATTTTCATATGCATGCATTATTGTGGGCATTAAGTCACCCAACAATAAGAATGGAATTTAAGACAGATTATCTTGTTGAAGAGTGGCTCTAGTGGTGGATGAATCAGAGGAGGATGAGACAGATGAAGATAATGGTGGGGTGCAATTTGTGTGTGGGTTTGCAGAATATATGCATGATAGAAAGGCAAAGCAGTGGTGCAGTAAACAGTGTGGTTTGGGGCAGCTATGTGAGACAGAAGGGTGTCTGTTAGAGAACAGTACACATCAGCAGAGTTACAGAAAGGTTTCTTTCATTGACAACTCCGAAAAAGTGGAAACCTGTTTCTCCTGGGGAAACAGGAAACACTCAGATCAGAAACTTACAAGTCACACAGAAGAATAGAAGTCATGAGATGAGACAGGGGACAGGAGGGGGAAAGGATCTAGTGTAAAGTGGGGAGATGATTGTGGTCTGAGGCAAGAGAGCACTATTCCTGTGTGCTGATCTGCGGCGGGATATGTACTATGGCGGAGTGTAAATGATGCGTAACGTGACTGATTCTGACACGTGGGCTTACGGTGCTCGGACTTCGTTTGGATTTCAACACAAAACCCCGGTCGAACGGTGCCAGCTATTTGGCAGGAAGACTTCCCCTTGGAGTGTGCTACCCCATGTAGATTTGACTGTACAAACTCTTAGGCCCTTGTTGCAATATGCAAGGTGTCCGCCAGGATAACCGACAATTGTTAGCGTTGTTGGCAATCACTGACAATAGAAACATGGATCAACTTTGACAATTAAATCTAATGTCACAGCATGCTCACAGTCACAAGACCACGTCACAATCAACCCACTCGGACTGCCTATAAGCTATGGGAAGATGCACTGGTAGTTTAGATGACAACTACTGCACGTACTGACAGAAAGATCACACTATTAGAAAGTTAATATTATAGCTTGAGGAGACGAAGGGGTGGTCTAAAATCTACTGTGGGGGTAACTTCTGAAGTAGCTCAATTCCAAAAGACTGTAATATCATCCTCGAAGCATTTTTTGCTGCTCTCATTGCAAAAACAACTTGCAAAAGTAAATGTGGTTTGAGGTCGCACGGTATAGTTGAAGCCTAAGGAATCCAACAGAGTTTGCAAAAACTATGGACAGGTGTTTACAGGACCCGGATGATGGCTCTGAAGAAGACTACCATTTACAGGTCAAATAGTGACCTGTGGCAATATCATCGGTGCTGGTACAAGGGATTTACTTGCAGGTGGTCTGAAAATACACCACCGTATTCCGAGGCTTGAATGGCAGAAGTATTCAATACATTGTATTTTATGTGCACAGCAAGCAGTCAAATGACACCGAAATGGACAATCCAGAAGTAACACTAAACTTGAGGGACAAGTGACAAGGACGGAGGGAGCGATGTGTCTCAAAACCTTAGAGGGAAGTCACAGAGCGAATAGAGAGAGGGCGTACTTGGCGCGATATCGGGGAAAGACTGAGCAAGTAAGATCTGTCAAGTACTGAAACAAGTCGTAAAATTAGGATCGCAGATAGCGTCCGTGGTTGTAACAAAAGACGTGATTGATAGAGCAAGGCACATTTATCAGATTACCTGCGATGTCGACGACTCAGCGAAGCCCTTGACGGGTACATTCCACTGCCAGCGGCCCTCGAAATAGCCTGTTGCGGTATCCTCTAGCATGATGTCGTTCCGCTTTTGAACATACACGGTCTTGTCGGTCACCTTCTGGCGCAGTCCAGGGATGGTCTCGGACTCTATTGGCGATTCGAGGAGTTCTGAGAGATCCTCTACGGCTTTCTCGAGATCACTAGACAAACACAAACAGGGCATGTTACGGCATGACCCCAGATCAAAGTCCACTGGAGTACTGACCGCTGGTTATCTTCGAAAAGTTCCTTTTGATTGCCTTTCTCCAGGTAATACGCCATGGCATAGGTCCATTTAAGTGTCATACGGCACTTTTCGACTTCGTCTACCGCTTTCTTCATGAATTGAACCTCGATCCACGTCAGGTCAGTCGTGACTTGCATTTCCTCCATCTTCTTCTCTGTCTTTGCATACAACTCGACAGATAATTTCGCAGACTGCTCGTGATTGGCCCATCGATTATAATACTGGAGATCTGCGTCAGTCCCACTCCAATTGTGATATTGACCGTGCAACGTACATGGAGATACCGCTCAAGAGAGGCACGGCTGCGAGACTGCGCATCTCGGGCGTCAACCCCCGCTTTCTCATCGTATCGGTTGCAGGAGTACCACGCGGTGCCATGCTCTGCCCAAGGCCCTAAAACCTGATAAACACGACGGACCAACCGTAGTGATGTTTCATGAACTTACCCATGCAAACCCAGCAGAATTCATACTTGCACTTTTTACACGTCATATGGCTAGATATCGATATCAGCTCCAACATATAACCTCAAGAGACGAGGAAGAGGGGAGATTCGCGCACTTGCACCCGCCATTCTTCTCTATCGTACTCTGACATTTGCTGCATTCTTTAGTATTACTCTTGATCCAATTCGCTGTCTCACTATCGTCGTGGCACTTTTTGAGCCATTGACGCGCCACGTCGCATAGGACAGGGCGATGGTCGCCTTCGATTGGACATCCAAAGCAGAACTTGTGTCTCGGATCCGCACCACATGTTACAGTCGGGACAATCGTTGTAAGCGCTGACGGAGACGCAGCAGCGGAGCACGAAACCGTGTGTGCACAAGACGGATATGGACAGAACTTGAGGTTCCGGTTGCATGCCACAAAGTTACGCACCAGGAGCTCCTTGAAGCGCTCCGCCGTTACTTTGGCTGTCTCCTCGCTCTCAACAGCGAGCGCGCGGGAGATGAAAGGATCAGGTGCGACAATGCTACAATCCTCCGCCATGCATGTGATATGATGCTCGCCCTCTTCGCGTATCTTGCTTGTTATGTACGCACCCCAGCAACCTGTGCAAAACGCGTGTCCGCACGCAAGCGCTCGAGTCTCCGTTTGTGTATCGTCAAAGCAGATGGGACACAAGAAAGGTTCAGGTGGAGGGACGGCTTTCTTTAGTCCTGTGGAGCGTGATGCCCGGGGATTACGGCGAGAACGCTCAGGGCCAGGAGAAGACGCTTTGGAGGCGGACGATACACCTGCTTCCGCCGAGACAGAGGAAGCATTATCCATGTATTTGTCAATCAGGCGATCTTTGTTCCAATCCATATGGCGCAACAGAAGTGATGCAGTGTCGGTCTACGTGTAGCGTCAATAAGTTAGGACTTGTTGATACTTGAGGAAAGGAATTGTTCGTACGTCGACACCAAAGATGGCGCTAATGTGTTCGACATCGGCTTTCATGAGGCCCTCCACTGCTGTTTGATTGAGAGACTTGTAGTCGACTTCGTACGACTTCTTCTTTCCTTTCGGCGCAATCTTGAAGTCATCATTGAAAGCGTCCATGTCGACGTCTTCTTCTGAGGAAGTTGAGCCTGTAGAGCGAGCTGTTATCAGTATGACCCTGTACTTACAGGAGGATGTGGATACTATACAACGCACCCTCCGCGTCCATCATCTCCTCATCCTCGTCATAGAACTCGACTTCCTCATCGGAATTCTCATAATCTGAAGACATGGCTGGTGAAATGTAGTATGATGGAAAGTTGAATAAAGTCGTGTGCGTCAAGAGACAAAGAGTCCGTGAGACCTATCCTATTGGTCCCTTGAATAAGCAGTGCGGCAGAGTGCAGGCAGCTCTCGGCTGACGGGCTGAACGGTTGGCGGATCGAGCCGATCCTTCCTTGTATTTGAAAGTCCGAGTCGACGGGTTTCCAAATTGGTGTCATGTTAAAATACTTCGTTCGACCCTCCTCCCTTCTTTCTTTCCCTCACCCGCGTACAGCATATACCTTTGTACATAGTCATATACGAGCCATGGCCACAGACTCTACCCGCACTTACAAGGACCCTGTCACTGACGAATTGATCTCCAAGACGTCTGTTTGCTCCTGCTTTATTCTCCATGCTTTGATCGATCCGTTTTTGCAGCGAGCTCAAGCGTCGCGAAAAACAACGCGAAAAAGATGCCAGAAAAGCCGCTGCCGCTGCCAATGCGCCTGCGAACGTGGCAATGCCCAAGACTGTTGCCACGAGCGAAGATGATCTGAACCCGAATGTGAGCATTCATCACTTTTTTCAAGTCGCTGACTATCTGAGTCACATTATGCATACTGCACCAGCAATACTTCGAGCTTCGTTCGCGACAAATTCAAAAGTTGCGCGAGACGCAGTCACCCAATCCATACCCCCACAAGTTTGAAGTGTCTACATCTGTCACCGCTTATATCGAAAAATATGGACCCGAGGGCGTTGTCAAACCCGGTGAAAGACTTCACAGTGTGACTGAAATGTTAGCTGGTCGTGTCCATAACATCCGCGCATCTAGTTCCAAGCTTCGTTTCTACGATCTGCACAGTGAAGGAAAAAAAGTACAGATTATGGCCGCTTTTCAGTGAGCTTTCAGGTAACTTGATCCTGGTCTTTCACCCTGACGCCACGTTTTCTCAGAGATGCAAAGGATCCTGACTCCTTTATCTCTACTCATGATATCTTCCGTCGCGGTGACATCGTCGGTGTCGTTGGAACGCCTTCACGCACGAAGAAAGGCGAACTCTCTATCTCTCCCTCGGAGGTTGTGTTGCTTGCGCCCAACCTGCATCAACTCCCCTCAAGTCACTTTGGCTTAAAGGACCAAGAGACGCGCTATCGCAAGCGCTACCTCGACCTCATACTCTCTGATGATACGCGCCGCATTTTCCTTACGCGCAGCCGCATAATCAACTATATTCGTCGCTTCTTCGATGCGCTTGGTTTCCTTGAAGTCGAGACTCCCATGACTAGCATGATTGCCGGCGGGGCGACCGCCAAACCGTTCGTCACACACCACAACGACCTTGATCTCGATCTTTATCTTCGAATTGCACCTGAACTTTACCTCAAGCAACTAGTCGTGGGCGGACTCGACCGCGTTTACGAGATCGGACGCGTCTTTCGCAATGAAGGCATCGACCTTACGCATAACCCTGAATTCACGATTTGTGAGTTCTATATGGCTTATGCGGATATGTATGATGTCATGGATGTGACCGAGTCTCTCATCGAGGGTCTTGTGAAGTACCTAACGGATGGGAAGACAACTCTTACGTATCAACCTGAGGGTAAGGACGGCAAGGAGTATGTCCTCGAGTTCCGGAGACCATGGAAGCGGTACGACATGATTGAGACGCTCGAGGAGAAGCTCGGCATCAAGTTCCCGCCTGGAGACACGTTGCACACCGAACAGACAAATGTATTCCTCAAAGACTTGTGCAAGAAGGTGGGCTGGCCAGCTCCGTCAGGAAAACGTTATTAAATGTCCATACACAGCATAACGTGGAGTGCAGCGAACCCCGGACGAATGCTCGAATGCTCGATAAGGTATGTTCATCATCCTGAGGCGCAGATAATGAAACTTAATGTTTTGTAATGTGGGACTTTAGCTTGTTGGAGAGTACATCGAACCACTTTGCGTTTCCCCGGCCTTCATTGGTGAGGCAATCGTTCTGGACACCCCTCCCTGCATCGTCTGACATTGTGGCAATGTATAGTCGGTCATCCCCAAGTGATGTCGCCGCTCGCCAAGTGGCACCGTTCTCGTCCCGGCTTGTGCGAGCGGTTCGAAGGCTTCATGTGTGGCAAGGAGTTTTGCAACGCATATACCGAGTTGAATGATCCCTTCGAGCAGCGTGCACGGTTCGAAGAGCAAGTACGTTACAGCCACCTGCCTATCTTTAACAAACGTGTCGTTGAGATCATGGCTATAAGGTAAGACAGAGGGCCCAGGGAGACGATGAAGCACAAGATATCGATGAGACATTCGTCGATGCGTAGGTCTTCTTTAGAACTATTATCGGAACTTGTAGCTGACTGTCTCGGATAGGCTGGAACACGGATTGCCCCCAACAGGTGGTTGGGGTATAGGCATCGACCGTCTTGTCATGTTCCTCACGAACTCTACCAGTGAGCCATCTTTCACTATTGTCCTTAATTCTCGCTGAGTGCTGCATATCGCTACCAGACATTAAGCAAGTGCTTCTTTTCCCTGCTATGAAGCCCATCGAGACCGCCGTCAATGCCTTGCAGACAAACCCAGGACCGGGAGGGCAGGTGTAACCGTGCGGTGCAAATGCCCACTTACACAAATTACCAAATTGTAGATCCATGTAAAGCCGCAAGTTACCTCCACGTGGTGTATCGAACGTTTCCTGCTCTCCATCAGGGCTTTTATCCTTCTGGACGTCAACACTCACAATCTATAAGTCAATTTCACAGCAAAGCAGCACATAGCAATGGAGTATTACAAGATACTCTACAATGGGAATAATTGCCAAGAGCATAATACGAGGACATAAGTTAGAAAATGGTTAGAGCTCAGCGAACACATTGAAACTATGGACGTCTGTATGATATGTACACGGCGGCGTACCTCTTGATATGTATACCAATGTGCATGAGGTGGTGATGAAGGACTAGAACTGGTCTGCACAGCTGCAATCGCAATCCGCAACGGCACATACACCGTGCGAGCGTTCATTTGCTTCACCGTAGAACCACTCCAGGATGTGGGTAGCATGCCCTCCATGGCGGCAGGTCTGACAAAACACGATGGCATCGTTGATCGTATCTGCGAGTGGCGTAAGCGCCAGAGCGAAGGCATGGCAGATTCAAAACAAGGACCTACCTCTCAATGCTGCGTTGTGATGTGCGAGCTGGTTGTCGCGTACAGGATCGGCAATGATGCTAAGATTCATCAGGCAGATGGAACAACGCGGGAGAGCGCGGTTGCAGAATGGGCATGAGGTTGCCTACAAACAGCAAAACTAGATCAGCTGCACAGTTGGACTGCAAGCCAGTGCGACTCACCCTACTGGTAGAGTTATTGACCTCTGGCGGTGCGCTCATGATCTTGTTGCAATAGTTGCACCGCATAAGAATTTGCTTCTGCACCACATTGACGGGCTCGGTGTCACTGTTCTGCACAAGGTCCTGCAGCATTTGCCCGCGCTCAATGTCGAACTGGCAGCGGAAATGGAAGAGGCGCCAGCCATCGAGTAGGTCGCGGTATGCCTCGAGCCAACGTTCTGCGCGTTGATCGCGGACCTTATGCGGATGGACATATGCTGCCATGATAGCGACAGTCTGAACGTCGCCTGTGCGGTCAACATAGTTCTGCAGCACAGCCATCCCACTGGCAGTCAGCCCGGTCAATACGATCCCCTCGATGTCACCGCGCATCACTGCCCGTTCCGTCATGCGCCGCAGATACGCAGACACGGCGTCGTCTTCGAGGAACTGTAGCGCAATGGCGAGACGCTCGCGTAGAGGGAGTGACTCTTCCTCCAGCACCTCGAACCAGTCCTCCAAAGCGAGAAACGTCAGCATTGTGCGGAAATACGGGTCTTGCAGGCGAATAATGAGCCGCTCGCAATGTGCACGCAACTCAGTAGACTTGGTGTCGTTAGGGCTCGCAGGTATAAGAGCAGCGAGAGTGCCAGACATCATATGGTGTGACTCGTCTTTAGCAAGGTAATTGAGCGCGAAAATCAAGTGATGAATAGGGCTAACATACCTTTACTGCGCATGAGGAAGTCTATTGCTTTACCGTGTTTGCCCATAAAAACCAGCCAGCATGCTGCCTGGGATATTCTGCCTTCCTTTTCCCATCTATGATTTGAGCGTTTAGTTTTAGTTGACAATCGTCCAACAGATGTGCTCACTTATGGATCATCACGTTGAGTTCGTCCTCTTTGAGGTTCCATCCGCACAACTGCAATGCAAAACGTCGCTGGATAAGTTTCGCAGTGGGGACACGCGGCTTCCAACCGCCGCGCTCAGACGCCACATCCTGCCCACGAGATGCACATAATATCAGAATCGCGGCAGCGAACTCAGAGATAAAATCTTGGCGGGAACGCCCACGCCGCGACCGAGAACGAGACATCGCTTGGGCAGCTTCTGGCGTGGCCGTCGGCTCAAGCAAGAGACCACGAGGTGTGGGTGAAGAAACCTGTGACAATGGAGAGTTGGAAGTGGATGACGGGAATCCCTCCCATATTCCAAGTAAACCTTGATTAGAGAAGTCGTAGCCATTGTA
>QLPN01024071.1:0-13855 GCA_003314395.1 Albatrellus ellisii
GTGGAGCTAAGCTCACACTTGTAGTAATAATACTACACTTTACTAGTAAGTAAGATAAAGAAAAAGAAAAAGAAAAAATGCATTACAAGGTGCCAAAGCAAGTGCCTCATAACAGCCAGACCATTTGGGTGCATGACCATAAAATGTGTAAGGAACATAAATGTACATCTGAGATTGTCAGTGTGAAAGGCCAGCCATCTGACGAGAGGGGAACTAGAATAGTTCTTATCATTATACTATGCCACTACAGTCTACTTATAGTATGTACTGTAGTGCACAGACCACATACTACAAAGTGAAGGACATGTGTATGTACGTATGTGCATGTTGGAGTGTGTTGTACAGTAGAGTGACCGAATAGGAAGGAGGAAATTAGTAAGTGAAGAACGTCAACAGTCAGTAGCCTGCTTGCAGGTCTGACAGTGCTCTCTTCTAGAGGAGATCGGTTTTGGTTGTTCAGTTCCTACTTTACTTCATGGAGATAACAAGGGTTTCTTGGACATTGCTAACAACCCTGTCACTGGCCATGGTTCCAAACACATAGATATCTGGTACCATTTCATTTACCAATGTATTTCTGATCTCTCTATTACCTTACAATACTTACCCTCACATCTCATCACTGCAGACACTCTGACTAGGCCTCTTCCTTTCCCATCCTTTTCTGTTCATTATTTGCAACTTGGACCTGTTGATGTGGGTTCACAGTAAGGGGGGGGTGTTGAACATTTTCACTTTCTGCTTACTATATTTTGTACTGTGACCACACATGTTCAGCCACCTTAGTCACATGGTCTATGCCACTACATGTATCAGACTTATATGGCTCATCTTGCATCAGTAATTAGCAAGAAGTCTTCATCTTCTCATCTTGCACATGACCTGTGCTCAACAACCCCCCCCCTTTCCTGATGCTGAGGTACCACACACCCATGTCCTTGTGGTCATGGAGGTCATCTGATCTCCACCTCCAACAAGAAGCTCCATAGGCAGCAACCATGATGAAGACAAACAGGATGGTGTGAAAATTGAATGGCAAAAGGCATGATGGGGTAGTGTTGGTGCCGGAGGGTGGGTTTCTATACATAGAATCATCCAATTACATTGGATCTGTCTATCACAAAGGTCAGGGATTCATGAAAATGATATCACTTGCAGCATGTGGGGTGAGAAACCCAGGCACAGCACAATGGAGCAGCTGATGACTTACCAAACCACCTACTATAGCAATCAGAACCAATTCACACCCAGATCATCAGGATATAGTACTTTAGTATCTACATACTAAAGTGTGAGCTTAGCTCCAAGTACTATAAAGCTTTCTTTCTCTTTTCTCTTTCTTTCTTTATTTACATTTACTTGCTAAGGACTATCACTATACAATTAGCAAGGACTCATCCTATCTCATCTCTATTTTCCTTTGTTTATCTCTCATTCATTTCACGCTTGTGGCTATATTTACTTTAGCTTACTATGGATGCATCACAGGTCACATGACTCCATTGATTGCTGCATAATCATCATTGATCTGTGAACCCTATTTACTTGTACTATCCTTAGGACACTCTGTTTTGTATAAGTAGGGACAAGCCTGGTGGTCTTGAACCCCAGTCTTGTCAACTTCACAATCTAGGGATTCTCCTACACTGCACTTGATCTAGGCTCACTACAGTCTCACTTCACTCCTCTAAGAACTAAGTCTAATATTTCTAAGTCACTTTAAGCATTGCTAAGACATTCTAAACCTGTCACCCTGGATCATTGTTTAGTCATTGGTGGTATCATCCTCATCACTATCTCATTGATCCCACTCTTCATCATCATCAGGAAAATTTACTATGCTTATCAAGCACATACCAATTACCTTGTTACCAGGGGTATAGTTATCACAAACTTTCCCTAAGACTGTCTAATAGGCCACTCTTAGCAACATGCAGAAGTGCTGAGGTGAGACAAAGACAAGGTAAAGAAGATATAGTAAGAGCAAGATAGAGTTTAAGAGGAGCTCAAACCATAAAGAGAAAAGAAATACCAATAAGATGAGATAGAGTTAATAAGTAAACAGTGTGATCAGCATCATAAGGTAATAAAAAAACCAACAGATGCATGGCATATTCATGACGCTTTCTGTGGGCACCTCTTCTGCAGTTATGGCCAAGTAATACTAGTTACCTGCCTGGGACTAGTAATCAAGCCAGGAGTTTCACCTGAAACCAGGGAGTAAATGCATTTATACACCACTAAGGCTTGTACATGCAGGCTTGGGCAAGCAAAGACAAACAATATGATTGATAAGACAAGTGTAAGCATATCCCCAAATGGGGAGAGAATAGCCAACATGAGCTGCAGCAAGTAGAGTGGGAGTGAGCACAACAGAGCAACACAACATAGTAGTAGAGATGTGTCAGACAGGATGGTAAGATGTCTGAGGGGTTGTAAGGTACATGGTCCATCTTATATAGTGTCTGCAAGTATAGTTAGAGCAGAGAGTAAGTGACAGAATACAAGAGTCCCCATAAGTAGGAGGGACACATATTGCCCTAGTGTAATGAGTGGGGCCTGATGTGTGTGAAGTGAAGGAGTAAGTCTGAGGGGATATGAGTAACTCAATATGTTATAAGTACATGTACATTCATGAGTAGTGCATGTGGAAAGTAATGCAATAGGTAGCCAAACAAAAATAGGTATTGTATGCACAGATATTCAACAAGGCTAACCCAGTAGTGTGGGACCCAGGACAGGCACCAATTGGTGTGAGCGCAGGCTTGGGCAGGCTAAGAGAACCAGGATAATGGATATAATATTGAGTGACATTGAGACAGCGCCTGCAGCAGTAAGAGTAGTCATGGATACGATGGGTACCATGACACAATAATGTAGAGAGTCAGACAATGTGAAAGACATCTTAGCTTGAGTAACGAACCTGCAGCAGTAAGAGTAGTCATGGATACAACGGGTACCATGACGCAATAATGTAGAGAGCTGCAGGTGAAGTGAGAAAGACAGTAGGATATGGGTATGATAGTACTCACTCAGACGATGTGAAAGACATCTGAGGAGTGTGTAAAGTAGGTGTCTATCTTATGTAGTGTTGAGTAGGTAGGGTTGGGGTGGAGATTGTAAGTAAAGAACAATGACTACCTAAGTGAGATGGACGTGCATCGTCCCGGAAATGCAGGTGGAGTGGGAGGTGTTCGGTCTTGTAATAAGTCCGAGGGGTGTGGTAAGTGAAGCGTGTGTGAGAAGATTGGAGTTGTGGAGCCAAACGAAATATACGTATGCGTGCGTGCTGTACGCTTCAACAATTGGTTTGTCATCCAAGACAGCCATGTGCCCACATCCTCATACCCACTAAGACTCCCCAGGGGTGGGCTTGAACTGTCATAATGCAATGGTTCTTACCCTGTCATGATGTGCCCAAGACCACTGAGCCATGACACCACCCTGGAAAATGTTCTTGTGTCATCTGACTGATCTGGTTGATGTGTCTGGTAAATAGTGACTTGCCTGATTGTCCTGGCACCCAGTGGACATAAGTTGCCCTATTTTGATGTTTAAGGTGACCCAGACATCACCCAGACATTTTGTATGATTGCCAATGTGTTATGATCCATTATGTCCATGTCACAGCCTCAGAGCCATACTGTAACAGTTTAGTACACCAAGATGGGTGGCTATAACCATTCAGGAGCAGAAGATAGGCTCAAGGCACATGACACACCATTGAGAAAGAGACTCAAGTGAGATAGACACACAGAAACAGGTGCACAGGATACAAGTAGTGTAGACTACAAGAGACTAAGCTAGCTTGTAAGTATGGTACTCTGCTGTTTATATAGTGCATCCTCAGGTCTTAGGGTATGCTATTTGTTCATGCAGGTGATGGCAGGTGATGGCAGAGATAAGTTTCATTGTAGGATAAGTGCAGATTGGTCCCATTAGGAACATGACTGCAGCAGTGAGAGAGAGATGTGGACAGTAGAGTGAGCCACACATGACAGAGACAACTGCAGGGGAGCAGTAGATGAGAGAAAGAATGATGAGTAAAATAAAGTACTCACTCAGACAATGTAAGAGATGTCTGAGGAGTGGTATCATGTAGGTGTCACCTTGAGTAGAACCTGTGTGTAAGGTTCAAGCAGAGAAAGAGAATGTAAAGTACAAGGACTACTAAAAGTGGATGTGGGTCACACTTCATATGAGTATAGTAAGTGGAGCCTGTGTGAGATAGAGAAGCAGTCCAAGATGTAATGAATACATGTATATGTAAAGAGGAGGAAAAAGCCAAATGAAAGTATGTAAATGCACTGAATATTCAACACTATTGAGGTAAATATAGTACAGTATGCATAAGTGTTGGGGAAAGGAAAGTTCTGGAGCAACCATTGGATGGTAAGTATAGATGCTGCGGCGTAGGTGATCTAGTAAAAGAAGAAAAGAAATCGTAACACACACCTTCGCCTTTTCACTCTACTCGGGTTTGTCTGGCTCGCTTATCTAATGTCAGAGACTACCAAAAGCCTATAAGAGACGATTGTCGCGTTTACTGATGCTTGCCGTTACTACTTACTAGACAAAGTTGTTGAAGCAACATGATAGAATCGGGCATCATCACTGATCTCCAGCAGCTTCACCAGCAGCTTCATGATCCATGCTTTCAGGTACGAAAATCGTCCGTGAATGCATTAGGAGCATTGGCACAGCATGGTAAACATTTGTATGTGGGCTATTCGTGCGAAGTCTAATAATTCAACAGCAGAGTATCGAATCGACATGATGGGATCAGGCATTATCACCGATCTTCACCAGCTCCTTCATGACCCATGTTGGGAGGTACGGCAATCGTCCGTGGACACATTGATGGCATTGGCACATCATGGTAACAAATATTATGACTGTTAATCGTGCGAAGCTTGACCATTCGACAGCGGAATGTCGAAGCAACATGATAGATTCAGGCATTGTCACCGATCTTCACCGACTGCTGCAGGATCCATGTTTTCAGGTAAGGCAATCATCCGTTAATGCATTGGCGGCATTGACGCAGCATGGTAAACAAATCCCACATATTACAATCGTGCAAGGTCTGACTGTTCGATAGCGGAATGTCGGAGAAACATGATAGGATCAGGCATTATCGCCGATCTTCGTCGGCTCCTTCATGATCCATGTTGGGAGGTACGGCAATCGTCCGTGAATGCACTAGCGGCATTGGCACACCATAGTAAACAAGTCTTATGTGTACCAGTCCTACAAAGCCTAATAATTTAACAGCGGAGTGTCGAAGAAAAATGATAGGATCAGGCATTATCACCGATCTTCACCGGCTGCATCATGATCCATGTTTTGAAGTACGGAAATCGTCCGTGGATGCATTGGTGGCATTGACACAGCACAGTAAGCAAATATCATATGTGTGTCGTGTTTCATCTCACTTGATACATCCAAATCTTACCGCTGGTTAGATGAATTTCGAAGCATGACATTGGAGTTTAGAGTGCTTGACTCTCCTTCATCACTTCTAAGTTCACCGCGCGCAAGAGCTTGTTTGGCATACTTTACTCCGAACAAAGTGTGAAGCTTATGTCGTAGGGACGCCTGATGTCTGATGTGTACCTGTCACGTTCGTGGTTCAGCGACGGAAAGAACATTGAGAACAGAGCCCTTTGCATCATAGGTCAGGCGGGTTTCCTTATCGTTACGAAGGTGTTCCGAATGTTGAACGTGCTCGGGCGGAGGTGCATTTGGTATTTCTCTGGCACCGAGCCGGGAAGGTCCAGGGTGTATCAGTACCACACGCCTGCGCTAGCTGTGCACTGGTGACGAGGCAGGAAAAAAGAAATGAAGAAACATAGAGTGCCATTGAGCTAGTCTTCATTGTTGACCTCGGCAGAAGACAGTCGTTCAATCGTTGTAATTACCAATGAGCGGCTCGAATACTTCATGATGCACGTGCTTCCCTCCATCCGTTGCTCAGAGCGCGCGAACACGGCCATATTTGTTCCTTCGGCCACTTCTGGTAACAAAGCCTCTTATGTCACAGTAGTCTGCCTCTCTTGAGCATCGCTGGCTGCAAGCTGACTGAGGGACCATGACATTCATTAAATCTATATCCCGAGCGAGACAAGCCTTCTTCACCAGCAAGTGCTCATCGGCGAGCGACTCCACTTCCTCGCTGGCACACACTCATGCAATGCCAAGACTTCCACATCTATACCGATACAGATACTTACTTACAAGAGCAGGCTATTGGGGAAGCGAGTGCGCAGGTGTTACACCCACATCCGTACCAGGAAGAGAAATACTGCTGAGACATAAAGTTTCAAACACCTCAGGAAGGTGTGCGTAATAACGAAAAGCTGCTTGCGGCTGTAAGACCACAGCCAAATGATTTTTCGAAAAATAATTCCGAGACAATATCAGCCCCACTGACGCTCTCGGAGCCTCGTATATGTGGCAACGGCCTTGAAGGGCTTCCTGGGCACTGTTATCCCTTGGGCGGCACTGTCTAAGCAGACTTGGTATCGATACTCTCGTTGACTAAGTCACATCGATTTACTGCCGCCGCTTCGACACATTGGATGGATACAGCCCTATCACACCAATGCTTCAGATCACGTCATTGACGCCGCATGTAGTGCTGTCACTGACATAATTTCAACCCGCTGCTTGATTTGCTGTGGCCCGACTCCACTCGAGCTTGCTACCTTCAACCACTTGCCCTTCCTCGCCTCGGGCCGTATAGCATGCAACCTCAAATTCATCCCTCTCGAATCGCGTATACATTACGACCGTTATAGCAGAACCAATCGCGCAGATCGCGCCCGCTAGCACCAGTCCGACTGCTACGCCCAAGGCTACTGGACTACTGGCAGCAACGAATATCGATGCCGACTCAGTGCTCATCTCCTTCCCCGCCCACTTCCGGCCAGATGTTGAGCCTAAGCGTGCGCCTTTCGTCTAGTTCCTTGGCAGGGAGAGTTTGCGCCCCGACGACAACGGTGGCAAGCGTTTGGGTCCGTCACAAGGAGAATGACGCGTCCCCCCCTATCCATTTAGCACCCGCCTCTCGTCCAAGCCAATAACATGTTTTTATTATTATCGCGCACAGTGTTTTTCATCGACAACCCGTACATGCTGTGCCAACCAAGCACGACATCCATCCATACATTCCGACGACCGACGGCACCTCTCCAGTGCCCCTGCCGCCATTCCTCCCAGGCACCATTCATCTGCTGCATCTCCTGTTATTGTAAATGCCGGCAGCTTCGGGTTTTTGCGTCAGTTTAGGAATTTATAGTGTATATGCTAGACATAACAAGTACATGTGCAAGATAAAACATGATAGCACGGGGCTCACCTCGGTCAATAGTGGAATGACTGAGGGATAACAGTGAACTATTGGGGTATGTATGCGTACGGTCGAAAACACGTGAAAACCACCAGTCCGACATACACCGAATAGAAAATAGGATGGAAAGAAATGATTGTCTGTCCAAGTGAAACAATCCCATACAGCGACGCGAATAGAAGACGGAGAGAGACGATGTCCTTCCATATCGGTCACCTTCCATATTCCAATAGTCCGCGCAGAGAGGTGCACGTTTAGGACGAGTTCGTTACATGGCTGCGCGATAACGGTGTTGTTATGGATCCTATGGCTACCGCTGTGGCGGACGAGTACGGATGTTCCGGGAGCGTCGTTGGTAGCCAGGAATGCGTGCGTGAGGTCGCACGTTGTTCACAGCAGCTCGTGTAGTCCATTGAGGATGACGCATGGGCGCTGCGTCTACCACGACGTCATGAGCTTCCGTCCGTCTGCTCCCCCTACCCGACACTTCTCCCACAGACAAGGACACGGCCATGGACCCGCTCATAGACCTCCTTGCGGCCTAATGAGAAGCGTCCGAGCCACGCTCGCAACGCCTCCCACGACAGACGTCGACCATCGCTGTCATCGCACGACTCCGATATCCCATCCGACCTGCTCTCCGACGCTGCGCCCCCTGACCACTCCGACCCGACGTAGATGCCGAAGTGGACGCCAAGCCTGATCGCGACAACGCACGGTCGCCCACGCTGTCTCGTCGTTACATCAGTTCTGTCGACCGCACCGTGCGGCATGAGACCGGCGCCTGGTCTGTCGATCGAGGCAGTGAGCTTAGAGAAACACGTGTTCAACTTAGTGACGTCACCTTGGTTCTGAGCTGCTTTCTATTTCGCGTAGTCGGGCGGTAAGCAAGTTATCATGGAGCTAGAGAGAGAATTAGTGCCGTACCTCGACTATTTCGACCACCTTCAGAAAACAGCTGGCTGCAGACTACAGAGTAAAGGCGGCCGACGCCTGCATAACAACATGTAAGATTGGAATCAGAACTGAAATACGCATGGTCTCCACCTCCTTATCAGGAACGAACATACGCAGTGTCGTGGACGGCATTTTCCGCGTTGTCAGGACTTCCGGGTATTTCCGTTTAGATATCCCGCGTAGAAACTCAACAAGCGTATGAAAACGGCTATGTGCTCCGACGCACCTCCGCTTTGCTCTTTAACATTACTGCATTCTCTACCCTTAGCAGCGCTCAGACAAAGATCCAACACTGACTTATGAAAAAAAGACAAGTATGAGAACTGTAGTTCGAGGCGGCGGTAGGGCAAGAAGACCCTCGTCGATGGGCCACAGACGAACCTGTGCACTGTGCGAAGGCGAGGACGCTGACGCCAGAACATAGCAATTAAGTTATGCGTTAATAGATACACAGCCTAGCCACGGCCGTGTATCAGATACAGAACAGGCTTCATGAGCAGGAGATTTGAGATCTCAAGTCACACAGCTGTTGGCCAATAATCAATGCGGGACCGCGTGCAGCAGAGGCGGTCGCATGTGACCTTACTGATTGAGGAAGCAGGTCTATACGGAATAACTACAACATAACATCAAGCAGACGTAGCATGCCCTGAGGACAGCTCGCACAATAACTGCCCACGGAGCGGCATTACAGCTCTGAACCCGAGATCCCCGCCCGACCCGATGAAACAGAACATAGACTTCGTTTCAAGCAAGGTAAAATGAAAAGAGACCGGCAACTGTAATCTTACCACTTATGGACATTACATAAGCCATGGTTCTTTGCCGGAAGGTTACATTGAGCGCAGAACGACTGCAGGAGACCAGGGGTTGAGCGCAACGAAACGTGCTTAGATGCACCGTCAACTACGGGGTTCCTTTTCTTATCGGGATAGCAAGTGAAACGGGCGGCACAGATTTGCCACTTCCATCACTGTGCGCTCGGTTCTTACATTCTGCGACCCACCTTTTGTTTTCAAAACTGCATTGGTGTCTCGGTTCCTGAAGTTCACCGACATATGGCCGCTCGTCGGAATCGTACGGTCCCTCGGTGTCACCGAGCGTCGCCATCATCGGAGATGTACTTTTGATCACGTGACCCCCGGTCGCCCACCGGCGCAGGTCAGTCAGATCTTAAAATATGCGCGTCTCGCAAGCGATTCAATGCAACTTACTGCACTTAGCGAAATAGGGGACCTGAAAAACTGACTCTACAGTCGTAACGCTGCCAAGAGTGATGGACATGAAACTACAAATTCAAATTCTAACTACGAGTGAGTCACACACCATGAATCTCCAAGAATCGACTCGAACAAACTGTGCAGCTCGTTGACACGCTGATAAGCTGTGCTTACTGACTCCATGTAATTGACTTGCACGGCGTCAGAATATACTCGTGTTCATAGACTGGGTCCTGTGAGCATCTTCCCGACTAGCCGCTGCATACGTGTCTTCGGGATGCCATAACAGACACAAGTTTCGGCGTATCATCTCATTTAAAGAGTTTCATACCCACCCTATTCATCACGACACGGAGTATTGGACGTCCGGAGTAGGTCTTGCCTGATCTCTCACCATCCACTCCTCTGCCACTAGGTTCTTTAATACCGACGTCTCACGCAAATTTGTATAAACCGGGGTTGTAGCCCCCATATATCTTCTTCAGTCTAGAAACTGCCCAGACCTCTGCTTAAAACACTCTCCTAGACTGTTGAAAGGAGTCATCTCCCTTGATTCCTAGATTGATGGTTGTGACTAACATATTTGGCGCAGTGCGTCACAATTTAACTGTCCCCTGACTATTTAGATACGACCAAGGTTGCACTGTAAGACACCAGGAAATGCCTCCGGTCATTACACTGTATGATGTGCCTTCTACAATCACAGAACCATGGGCACCCAACATCTGGAGAATCCGGTGAGTGTTGGGCTTTGACACACAATCATTCGCCTTCTCTTACACAAACTTTGTCGCCAGGTTGATACTCAATTTTAAGCGGCTCCCACATCGCACTTCATGGGTCGAGTTCAATGATGTCGAGAGAACCCTACGGAATATGAACGCTGCACCCGTGTCGGTCGGTCAAGACGGACGCCCTGTCTACGCGTTACCAGCCATCGTAGATCCGCGATCCTCCCCTCACCGTCCATTGGTTCTGACCAATGCTGACACCATAATCGAGTACCTTGAGGCAACATATCCTGCCCGCCCAATTTTCCCCGATGGGTCCAGAGCCCTCCAACTTGGCTTCGTGCACTACCTCAACGACGTGCTGCTCCGGCCGCTCCTCACAGTCATGATCCCCCTCAGTCACTACCACTTGCCTCGGCACACACAGACCTATTTCCGCGGAACACATCCTAACGCCATGCCTGCACATCTCATGCCGGGCCCGCAATACGAGCAGGCCTGGCATGCAGTGCACGAGAAATTCGATTATTTAGCGTCTCTCCTAGACAAGAATAATGGCGCAGACGGTGATGGTACTGTGTCGATGGGACGCGAGCTATCCTATACGGATTTGTCGATTTGTTCAATCCTGATCTGGGTGGAACGGATCTCTCCTCATGATGGTTGGATGAGAATGAAGCAATGGAGCGACAGAAGATGGTTGCGACTCTGGGAACGTTGCAGAGATTACATGGACGTATCATGAAAGCTACACTTTAGACATCATAAGATCTCGTTTACAATAAGCGTTTGTATAACGTGGCCAACCTGCGTCGTAGATTTATGTAGTTACATGCTAATGGGATTTGATCGTTGGTCACGAAGAGGTTGATTCATGATGCCTTTCTGTCGGTTGGTTCGGAATCATAATGAATAGAACAAGGCCTTAATGGATATAGTGTCTGATCTGAACCCAGGCCCAGCTGACAGCGTTGCCGCAGACTGGTCACGCCGGCTAACTTAACTGACATGGCCTAACCCGCCATATTCTGCTACTTCATGGCATCTCCAACCTCCTCCTACGCTCCTTCTTCGTCTGCAGTAACTATACCTACACCTGGCAAATCTATATTAAAACGGCCTCAACCGGCTCAGCAGTCTTTCTTCTCTCGGATCTCTAAGTTTCTTCCCAGCCAAAATCAATCACAACCCAATGCAGGAGATGAGACCAAGACGCTGAAGAGGGCACATTTCATACTCCCTGAGCTCGTCACCGTCTATCCCATCTCAGCATCCAATCCTCCATCCATGCCCTCGTTGAAGGAAGAGAAGAAATTCATTGAGCAAATGGAAACGGAGAGGAGACGGAAGGTTGTTCGAGGCAACTCGACTGGTCCCGGCGATGATAATGAGTGGTGGACACTAGAGAAGGTAGAGTCATTCTACAGAGAATGTGCTGCGAGCAGGGACGACCCGCCTCTTCCAGAGGTGTCTGTAGCTCTCAAGGTACTTCGCTCGTCGATTCACCATTATGACTGGCAATTCACGACCCGCTTTCAGAAGGCCGCTGGCTCCGTCCCTCGAACGGTTGATTTCTCTGGGGTTCAATTCATACCAACCTCGGCAGCAACTCTATCTGATGTGTTCGCCATCGAATGGGGCCTTCGGAGACTGACATTTCGCGAATGTGACCTCGATGATCGAGTATGTCTCTCACCCCATCCGGAATCAAACCTGACTTTTATTCTGTCTTCAGATATTGAAGCCAATCCTCCACGCTCTCTTGATTCCTGGATCCCTCACCTTTCTGTCTGTAGCATCCAATCGTCGTCTTAAGGCTCCCGCATTTCATCTCATTGGTGCTTTCGTCTCCAAGGTAAGACAAATGCTTTTTGCTGATTTGACCAAACATGACGCCTTAGTAGGCCAAAAGTCTTCAATTTCTTGATTTATCAAACAATGCATTGGATAAGAAATCTGTAGAGTATATCACATCTGCCCTTGCGCAGGCTCCGGAACAGGGACTATCGTCACTGAGGTTGGATGACTGCTCTTTTAAACCCGCAACGTTGGAAGCCTTAGGTAAGTGCCCGCCGTTTTATCGAACGTTGTCAGCCAACTGCGCAAACAGCCCACATCGTCCGGACTTCTTCATTACGGAACATTTCGCTCAGGCACAATCGTATTAATGCAACTGGTGCCGTCGCCATTGCTTTGATGATTAGAGACTATCCGGACGTGCTTCCATTATCTACGCCAACTTCATCAACTCCTTCGACCCCGCCAATGTCACCGCCTCCCACCAACTCGGCACTGCCAGGAACAAACAACCTCCCCTCCCCCAGCACTCTAAGCTTGACTCATCCGCGTTCAGGGCCTATCTTGCCACCCCCTAAGCATCCCAACGCTATTCCTCAGACGACATATACGCCATACATTCCCCGCGCGAAACGTACTGCACAAACGATAGGTAACGCCCCGAATCCACTGTCGCCAAATGGTCAGCAGATACCCTTGATCACATCTTCTGCCCAAGGAGGGATTACGACGCGTCACCCGGTACCAGCGGCGCCGTCGATAAGCGCGGGTAACGCAAGCGGATTTCACGACCACGGGCCAAGTGCAGCGTTGTTAGACAAGGTCCGAGCTTTGGATGCACTCCCTCGTTTGGGCAACTTAAGGACACTTGACTTGAGGGGCAACGATCTTCGTGTACGTATATCTATTGTTGTGGCTATTTTTGTCGAGTGGGGTTCTAATTTTGATTGATTGAAATAAGGGCGGCATAACCTACATTGCGCAGGTTTTGAAAAGGAACAGAACACTAAAAGTGCTGAATCTCAGTGAGAACAAGCTTGACGTGCAAGGACTTGTTTCAATCGCAGAGGCTCTGGTATGGACAATATTTCTGCCATTTGTGGTCATTGTTTCATGAGCCCTCTGCAGAAATACAATTCGTGCCTTGAGACTCTTGACCTCTCCAAAAACCCGTGCTGTGGTCCTGGTCTCGACGGGGTAGGGAATTCACTGCATATGAAGAGTCTCCGCTCAGCTCGCTATAACAGGTACAATCGTTAAGAACGGCTTTCACATTGAATTCGGCACTAAAACGGCTTTTCCTCTCGTCAACTTCCATGACCTCTGCTGGTGCCATCGCTTTGGCAGAGTTCCTCCCAGAATCTTTATCTTTGCTTCATCTAGACCTTACCATGAATAACCTGGATCTTGCGGGAGTTATGGCGCTCAGTTCTGGCTTAAAGGCCAACCATGTCATGCGTTGTCTCGACCTCAATATCCCACCAGCGGACGAGGAGCTGTCACGGTACGTGCCGAGTTCTAGCAAGTTATGATGTGATGCGAGCTTCTTTCGTAGCATGTGTCGTGACATACTGAACACGTGTATACGGAACACTGAAGAAGCCGAGCGAGCTGCTCAACCCTCAATTGTGAATGCTGGAAGCGGACGAGGGCAGGCCAAAGGTGTGTGGGGGATGATCGAGGAGAGCGAGCTGGCCAAGACGATACGCAAAGACGATAAGAAGAAGGTCAAGTCTGAGAGCCTTGAGAAGCACAGCTCTTTGCTTACCCTTCGACAGACCGAAAGTCAAACAATCATG